>CM056377.1:99627242-99834742 GCA_029718625.1 Synaphobranchus kaupii | reverse complement strand
TCCGTTTACTTACTAAGTTAATGGCTAATTTTTATTGAATGTCCAGATATATTTCTGGACTTCAGTCAGAATATCAGAATCTGAACCATTTACGTTTTCGTTTCTGTGTTCAGGATGTGACTGGACGTTTTCAGCCAATACACTAATCAGTTGTGCTCTTAAGTCCAGTCCATCTGATTTGACCCATTATGGCAGCAATGCTAATTTCTTTTGCATTGGCTGTTGGCTAAACCAATTGGTGGTTTGGAAGTTAAAGACGAGAATTTTGCGTGGTGGAAGCGTTTTGTAAACTTGAAGGCTGCTCTTACAGATTTGTTTTTTCATTTTGGGGAAAAAAAAAAAGATTATCTAAATTCTCTAATTCATATCCATATTTCAGTTAGCACTCCACCTCCAGAATAGATGCTTTTCATACATTTGATTTGCAGCTATGTGTGGAAAGGACTGAAAATAGATCATTCTGTTATGATCCTTTTCTCCCTTTTTCAGTCCCCTGGGTGTTTAAAGTTCTTGCTCTTCAACAATTGTCACAGACATTGTTTATCAAACGCTGAAGGATATAGTGTTTGTGCGTCTAGATTTCTAGAGTGGAACAGTGAGGGCACAGGCTATGTGTAGGGAGAGTGGGGCCAAACTGGACACACTGCATCTCAACTGTTATCATTGTTATTTAGGGGCCCCCCCTTACATGTGGAAACCATTATATCCTGTCTGCCTGAGCAAAAGAAAACAGTGGCGCTGTGGATTTCGAATGTGTGAGAGAATCGGCTCCGTGACCCACTCCCTCAATGGGCCCCTGCAGTGTTTTCACAAAGGGGTTTGTTATTGTAGGACCTCAGTCTGTGTCGGCTGTCTCCTCTCCGCGCGGGGCTAAGCCGCAGCTCACAACAGGGCACGGCTCAGAACGGAGATGTATGCCAGCTCGTTTCATTTACGTGCTTGTTTTCAGTCGGCCATTTTGTTTTGTGCGCACGGAGATGTGGCCATGTGTTTATGCTCGTGAGCGAGGTCCTCATTCGCCTTTGCTTCGCATGCGGGCTAGTCGGCAAAGCTACCGCTTAATGACCTTCATACTCTGTCGCTCTGAGCTTTGATGATTTCCACGTCCCTGAGATGGCAGTTAGTTTTCCTACGTTTTTAACGCGCTGCATGTTGTTAGCGCTGCGCAAATGGCGCCCATGGATACGCACAGAAGTTATTTTTCTAACAGGCTTGCCTGTTTGTGTGCATTAAACCGCCACATTTCCTCACGTTAAGAAATAAAATAAATTAAGTTGTAGAAATGTTTCATTAAACAAACAGTCTGTCACCAAGATCCATTTTGTATGGAAATTTCTGTGCCATGACAACTCAAGTCACACATTGATGTGGAAGAATAAGAGAAGGAGAGAGAAATGTTTTCCTTCCTCGCATGTGGAACTAATTTGCCCGTGTTTCTGCCCCACACAATACCCATCAGCCATTTCACCAGTTATTTTTCAAAAAAAAAAAAATCTGTTTTGTGCTTCTTTCTATCTTCAAAGACATGTCTCTCATTGGCCAGAGAAGCGGCTTTGGGGAATCCACGATGTAAAAATGAGTTTTTGAAGATGTGACAAACGCGGTTTACTTCATTCACTGCCACCAGAATGAACCGGCGTTTTGGCAAGCATCGACAGTTGGGCATTTAATTAGGCAACCTGGTCTGCTGTGAATCAGAATGGAGACAAATGAAATGGGATTTGTTTTCCTTTGTTTGAATGCTGTGTTTGGCAGGGACATTGGTTTATTTTTAATCCATATATTAAATGATTCGCGGACATTTAATCCTCAAATAATTATGTTTTTATACCACAAATAATCTGCTTTTCATATCTTTTAGCTATAGGGGTTTATTACAATATGATGAAATTGTGCCCCTGTTATGTTATAGTCGGCTGTAGGTAGAAGCATGGGTCTGCAGGCTGGTGAAAGGTAGGAGTGTGTGCAGTGCTGTGCACACACCATATTCACAGGTGCACGGTTCTGGCTGAATCCTGTTTTGTAGGCTGTTTTCGTGTCTTTAGAAGCCGAGTCGGGGGGTGGAAAAAGCACATCAGAGGGAAAGCGAAGACTCCTCATTTTGGCTCTGGCCCTTTGTAGTGCAAAGAGTATATTGGTTGTGGGGGGGGGAGGGGGCGGCTGGAGCGCTACCTGCAGCAGGAAGCAGCGGTATCTTCCCAGGCTCCTAGCCGCTTTCGTCTGGCCTTTCATCTGCTTGGTTTATAAGCCGCCGCTGCCGGACCGGGTGAACCCGGGGCTCCCAGCTGCCGCAAAACCCACTTCAATGCAGGTGGCTTTTACCGCAGCCGGCGAGCCCGCCTGGAGATGACCCGCGAAACCCGGGCGACCGCGCAGAGGGCGGTGCCGGGCGGTGGCAAGGGTGGCCGACTGGCCAGCGATCAGGTGTAGACGCGGCTCAGGGGACCCCCGCACACCGCCCCCCCCCCCCCCCCCGGGCGCAACCACAGGTTAGCTAGCCCAGGCCCCGGGTCCATCTGAAGACAATTACCACGCAGCCTAAAGAGAGGATTAGCAAACTTATCTGCAAACTGTTTTATGTGATTGCACCCTTTCACTGGCCGGTACGATCCCAAATTAATGTGGATTACCGCTCTGGGCCGGCCCTTTGAAGACGGCTGAATTGCTAATAGGTTTATCCCTCAGCTGCGCCATTTTAATGGAAATGCTTGAGACCCAGCCACTCTGGCGGGATGATTTAAGGAATCTTTTTTCTCGCCATGTGTGTCAGCTATTTTGCAGAGCAAAGTCTGGAAACGGCACTTAAAGAGCGGCTTTATCAAGATGTGAGAGTCACTCCAAAGGGCCGGTCTTATTTTTTGCATACCGGGGCGCGTAGAGCACTCAGACGGGGAGGGAGAGGCCCAGCTTCATTTCACTGCTTCGCGTGTAATTTTTGCTTGTCACGGACGGCCTTTGTGCAGTGAGCCGCCCTTATTATATGCAATGCTGCAAGAGGCTTGCGACTCACTTCCCTGCCAAGACGTAGTAAACCAGAGGGGCATGAGTATAACAGGAATTGCTGGAGTGTAACATGAGCTTTAGCGAGTCCAGGAAGTTGAGTCAAGGCTGCACCGATGGTCGTAATTATGGCGCGGTCCCTCCCTGGCGCCCCCCGTCGTTGACGTGTCCAGGTCCGCGCCCCCGGTTTTCGGGGTGAAAGCTCCTGAGACGGTGACCCCCCTCCCCGCGCCCCTCAGGGGAGCCGCCCCGCCCCGCCCCGCCGCGGTCGCCGGGGTGACATTGCGGCGGCTCGGGTTCCAAGCTGCAACATTCCTGCCGGCCCCAGGCATAGCTGCGAAAGTCATCAGAGCAGCTCGAAAAACAAACGCTCCGCGCCCGCGGGGTGGGGGGGTGTGGGGGGGTGGGGGGTGGGGGGGTAGACGAGCGCCCACGCCTGTTTGTGTTTGCGCGCCGGTTTATTTTACAAGCGGCACAAAGCGAGGAATTCTCTTTGCGTCTTTATTTGCGGATTTTGTGTCTTAAGCCCCTTCTTTCAAAAGCGGTTTTCATTGAGCGGTTTTTGGCAAAACGGACCCGGCGCTGACTAGCGGCCTGTTCCGTGTGCGTGCGTGTCTGCGTGTTTTGCGGTGTTGTGTAGAATTTGGGGATGGCATAAGGCGATGGCAAGCACGTGCAGGTCTGCGGGCGCATTTGAGCGGTGTCCCGAGCGCACCCCTGGCAATCCCGCCGCCCAAGACAAAACCCAATATGCACTCTTCTTTTGTTTGTTAAATCCTCAGCGACAGGCTTCTCTGTGACTCACGAAGACTCGCGGAACTTTCCAGAGCTAATCCATTGACGAGAGATTTGTCAGGTTCTTGGGCAAAACCAGAACAGGAAATGTGCCCACTTATGTGGCATTCTCCCTCATCTCCTCCCACCGTGATGGAGACGGCCTCTGTTTGAGTGCTAAATTGTAATGAGGTCTGCGGGGGGGATTAGGGTACCTTGCCGGTGTTGGTGCAGCGAGGTCAGTATGAATTTCAGGTTACCATGGTGTTGAGGAATGCTGTGTAGTTTGTGCCTGCTGGCATTTGTCTGACAGTAGGTAAAGACGAGTGAAAAGGGGGGGGAAAAATCTATAAAATATCTGTGTACGTAGTGTAGCAGCTCAGAGTGAAACACCTGCTGCCCATTTAAGGTGAATATTTATTTTGTTAAATTTTGCGCCTCTCAGTGGTTGTAGCTGTTAGCGAGTGTTGCTTCAGCTGTGGGGAGGTCTGTGGTGCTCAGGAGATCAGCTGCAATGCGGTTTCGTCTAAGTGTGTATTTGAGAGGGATAATGGAGGCTGCCGAGTGTATGTACATCACGTGGATTTAGACTTTATGCATCTCCAGGCTACGCTTGATGTTGAGCGTTTAGCATAATAAGATTGGCACGTTTGATCATTTGAATATTTAACCATGAGATTGCTTATTGATTACTTTAATTAGCATATCTAATACTTGTTACCGAATTTAAAATTTTTTTATTTTTATGATTTTCCATCAGTATTCATGAAGGAGAGTCTAAGAATCCTGCATGAAGTAAAAGAAATTAATCCATATACATTTCTCTTTGTGGATGTGCAACCGCATACGTCTTTGCAGGGAGTCATTATTTATACTGAAGAAATTTTAGTTTTTCTTACAGCTTGAAGGAAAAAAACAAGTTTATTTTTGGGAATATTCACTTTTCTTTTTTTTTTAGTTTTCGGAGTACAAGTCATCAACATGCCCGTCCGTAGTGCATGTTTGAGTTTGGGGGTAGTTGTAGTACAGTGTTCGGTGACCAGGGTTTGGCTCAAAAAGTGGGTTATATGGGTGCTGTGCCAGAACTTTGGCGGTGTGAATGTTTGTACAGAATTTGGGTTGTGTGGACATTGGCTAGGAATTTAGGGAGGGTGAACATTTAAGGCACAGGGTGCTTTTTTCAACTTTAGCTCTGGCCTTCCCCCAGTCAATGAGGCTCCATGAGTGTCACTGTGCTAGAGGACCAAAACTGATCCTGCCCTGTGTGTTCATGTGAGAACTGGATGCATGATATCTCTACGGAGACTATCCATAGATAGCATCATCGTGTCAACCCAGAATGACTCTTGAGAGACCAGCCCTCCATGGCATGGCTGTTACCTACAGCCACATGCTAAAATCATAGCAGCAGTGTCTGTTAACAATTATCTCTCCTGGGAAAGTTTGATTTTTGTAAGCAAAACAAAATTATCGCAATTTCGTCAATTAGTAGAAATGGCATAATTTCAGGAAGCGGATCATTAGCTCTGAAATAGCAAGATGAAGGACTTGTACTTTAGAAGCCGACTTACATTTCTTTCTTGAATAAGTGTAAAAATCTGAGGGAATGCTTACGAGTACAAAATGGCATGTAGACCACCAGATTGTGCAAAGACGAAATGCCTCTCAATGATGTCATTTGCCCACAGGTGCAACCGAGTGCGTGTCTCAGCTCTATCAGAAAAGCCTTTTCAGAAAAAAAAAGATTCATTTTTGAGAAGATCCTTTTTTGGTATTATTGTACTGTAGTTTTACTATGCACTGAATACTTTTTTATATTGACCATATTCCTTTCTTCTGCTTTTCAGAGAATCTTCAACTCCTTTGTGTATACTGAAAAGACTTCAAACGGAGAGACAGAAGTACAGCAGGTGAGGCCCCATGGAGACCGCGTTGAGCGCAGGGTTTCCGAGTAACCTCCTTCCACACTGTGTTCATGACATGGCTTGAGCCTGAAGAGGGAAACTGCTCCATTGTACTGCTACTGCTCTTAACATTGAAACATACCCTTTTCCACTATGTCTCTTCCTCCCTAATGCATTCACTGCTACCGTGATCAGCTCCAAAACTGCGCACAGTATTTTGTGAGGCGTAGCACACGAAGCCAGTATATTCAGTCTGGAGGTTTGTCGCTCCGTGTTCCTGGCGTGAGCACATTTGAACGCATACATATTCAGCGGAGCACTGGTGATTTGCCTGACATTCAGATTCGGTGTTCACGGAAACCTCTGGAACCAACGGCCCGTCGAATGTGTGCGGGCGTCATGAAAGTGTTTGTGTTTGTCAGGGAATATTGCCAAGCTGCCTTATTGCGCCACGAGGATCCAGGAACATATGGTTGGGAGCCTTATCAGGTAAATGGGTAAAATAAACAGCTGCTCAGTCCCAAACCTGCCTGTGATTAAAGGGCCCCAGGGCCCGGCAGAGCGCTCTGACAGGAACTCGCCCTGGGCCTGAGTCGGGAGCACTCCATATCTCCATCTCCTTTTGCATGGCATTAATGTCGTAATGACTCCTGTCCCCTAAATAAATCTGGGGAGGTGACAGCAGTCTGACAGCAGCTCCGGCGCGCTCCAGAACTCTCCCCTCGGATCACAAAGCGGCAAGCAAGAACGGGCAAGTTATTTGTTTTTCCAGCCTCAGAGAAAAGCCCCATGCGAATTAGCCTAACCTGTAGCTATTTACTCTCCATGAGTGCGTATGAGAACTTAAGTGGCCTCGTTGGCAACAACTCTTTTGACACGTTGATTAAAACTGAAAAGCTCTGGCTTTCAGGGCAAAAAAAGATTCCGAACGCATTGCTGCGCTATACACTTGTAGAGGCCACTTTTGTCTGGATCCAGATGTTTCAGGCTGGTATTTTTCAGTCGTGCCTTTGAAAACAAGATCTGCGTACCTGGCAGACAGGCCAGCACATTCCTTTGCAGTGTTGCAGTGTGTTTTCTCAATGTGTGTGGAAGGGTGTAGGCTAGGTGAGTATTTTCCATTGGACTTCAGCTCAGTCACCTGCCAGAGTTCGGCAAACAAGGCCCACTTTTTAAATTTTTTACATTTTTATTTTTTTTAAACACCGCTCTTGTGTATGAAGCCGTGTGACCCCCGGTCCAGTCCTGCCTAACTCTGAGCCAGTGTGACCCCTGGTCCAGTCCT
The DNA here is from genome assembly GCA_029718625.1 of Synaphobranchus kaupii. NCBI lineage: Eukaryota > Metazoa > Chordata > Actinopteri > Anguilliformes > Synaphobranchidae > Synaphobranchus > Synaphobranchus kaupii. The sequence continues at coordinate 99,827,779 of CM056377.1, read as the reverse complement.
GCCTGACTCTGAGCCAGTGTGACCCCTGGTCCAGTCCTGCCTGACTCAGAGCCAGCGTGAGCCCTGATCCAGTCCTGCCTAACTCTGAGCCAGTGTGAGCCCCTGCTGATCATCACTGTAATGGTCCCAGGCACCGCTACATGCGTAAAGTTGTCTGTCAGGTCTGTTAAATGTATGCAAGTTGATTTTGGCTGCCCTGAGAAACCATGGCAACAGGATCAACAAAGGTGTCAGTCTTTTGAAGCCACAGAATCCTCCTTGGTTCTTTCTTAAGAACTGTCAGGGGTGGAATAAATCATGAATTATTAGGTTTGTTGATTTTGTTCATATTTCTCTATAATTGGTATTCATGGCTGAATGCAGCATGCCATTTAGAATAGAAGAACAATTGAAATGAATACCCAATGTAATACTTTCTTTATTGGTGGTGTTGTTCATAATGGCAGCCATCCCTGAATAGTGCTTGGAGGGAACACACAGCTGCGTTGTGGAGACCGAAATGTAAAGGGGGTGTTTTTCCTGGTCATTTGTAAAGCCTTTGCAATGTTTGTAGCAAGGTTCTACTAGCTTGACACGCCTCTGAGAATGGTCAATGCTGTTTACCATTCTTCAAGCAGCTTTTTATCTGGCCTCACCGTTGTGGAGACTGTTTGTGTTTGTATGTGTGCTGTGAAATGTGGAGGTAGCACTTGTGAGTGCAAGCTTCTGGGTAACTGCTGCCCTGCAAGCTCAGAGTTTGAAGAGGTCCCGGCCAGGATGAAATATCTCCAGTCATGTTGCCCAGAGTGGTGTCTCTCTCTGTCCACCACACAGTAAATTCACAGCAAAATGTCCAGTGTTAATTCAACTCTAGCAGTGTACATATGAGCCTACTCTGGCCAGATCCGGCTCATATGTACACTGTTAGAGTTGAATTAACACTGGACATTTTACTGTGCAGGAGATGAGTATAGTGGAAATGTGTTTTTCATATATCTGAGAGCATTAGTTAGACAAACACTTATTGAAATATGGTAATCAGGTTTATTTTTACATTTATTAATGCAATATAGGCAAACGGAAATATTTATCTACCGATCTGAACAGCCACACAATTGAGACTAGACTTCCAAGGGGAATTTACTTGTTGACTTTGCTTTAAGGTAGCTGCAGTAGGCAACATGATGGAAACAACGGTCTACTCTTTGCATTGTAGAGCTTGATGGACTGACAGTGTGGACGCTGTAGTAATCCAGACACATACCCCTCCCCTCCCCCCCGCCAAGGAAACTGACAATTTTCAATTGCATACCATAGAAGACAATCATGCTTGTCAATTCCCATGAGAGTGGTGTGATTTCATCCATCCCGAAAGATTATTGGTTTGTAACGTCAAGTGGAGGATTTGACGTAGGAAAGTGGAGTGAGTTTCTAATGTTGCCAATAAATCAGCGAGGAGAAAGAAAAACTTGAGTGATGAATAAGTTGAGCAGAAAACGACGGTGAGAAGTTTGGCTAGATCACGTAATTGCACGACGCTGCTGACAGACTCCAGCAAACCCCTGTATGAGTGAGGCCAACGTGACGTCCGGGCGTCAGCGTGGCCTTTGTGGAAAGAGCAGGCCGCCGCCTTTCAAACAGTGCTGACATTTGCGCCGAGCCTCAGAGGGTGACCCTGAGGGACTCTCTGCACTGTCAACGGGGATGTGGATCGCCCTGCAGCCCAGAGGTAATCCCTGGATTTGGGCGTGCGGAAGGGGGCCTCTGTGGAGGTGGGTCCAGAGGAAACTGCGGACAGGAAGTGGGAGAGCGCTGTGTGACCGTGCCCTTCACACACTGGGCCTTTGTCTAGTTAAATGGCTTGCGATTCATGCTACAATACCGATTGAGCAGTAAAAATTTTCCTCCACTTCACAAATTGTACAATTCTAGTCCCATTTAACACATCAATAGAAATACCTCATATACTCTTGTTTTGGCTAGAGTTGACCTTTTTCCCTGTAAATGTGCAACAGCTGGGCAGAACAGTCAGCCAAGTTGAGAAATAATAGATATACCTGCTGGCTTATTAATCAGCGAGATGTCGTACATTCTCCGCTCTTTGGTTCAGTCTTGTTGGCCGACATGCTTAAGGTAATTTGGAATTTGGAAGAGAGCGCGATTGCTGTTCATTTTCCCTGGCTCCCATCTCTTACAAAGCCCGTGCCATAAAGAGCCATGTGCCGGGCGGTTCTCGGTCATGGTTTTGGCTCTGTGAAATGTATGGATCAGACACCTGGGCGAAGCATTGGTGCGCTGGTTGCTAATGAGCCCACCAGGAAAACCATGCTGAATAAAAGGCTGGCGCACACAGGCCTGGCCATTCATGCCCAACTCCCCTGCGAGAGCTGTAATAGAAGTACACATCCAACACTGAGGCCAGCCAGCTCTAACCAGCATTGCCGCCTCATATTATACTGTTCGCTGGAAACTCAATTAGCTTTTATGCTCCCTTGCTATTATGCTGAAACTCGGGGCTAACCAGAAATGCAAAGGGAAAGGACGTCAGCCTTTCAAGCCTTTCTAGGCTCTAGGTGCAGGTGTAATGCTGATAGATTGGCCTCCGAGCTCTAGCGTGGCTGTCTCCCTTTAATGTGACACAGGGCTTTTCTGCTGTTGCCATATAAATCATGAGTGACAATGTGCCCAGCCGAGCTGTGATCAGTGTGGTGTGACTGACTATTAATGTATTGTTTTCAACGTTAGCCAATTATCTGTTGTAATTTATGACTATGTTGTTTTATTATTTCTGTTATTACTAATTACTAACATTGAAAAAGAAGTCCTGCCACTAACTCTCCTCCATAGTCTACACAGTTAAGCTTTTCCTTTCATGGGTATGCTAATATCAAATTTCATCAAATTTCAGGGGAGAACTGTTTTCATGAATGTTATGTGTATAATGTGTGTGTTTCAGCTGGCGAAAAAGATACGCGAGAAGTTCAACCGGTACCTGGATGTTGTGAATAGAAACAAGCAGGTGGTGGAGGCGTCTTACACAGCCCACCTGACCTCCCCTTTGACTGCCATCCAGGACTGCTGTACCATTCCTCCTTCTATGATGGAGTGAGTTGCTCTATGTGCTATAACGCTGCACCCGACCATAGCTCACACTGCACCTAACTGCTGCCTCACACTCCGTCCAACCAGCACCTCATAGCATCTCACACTACAACCAACCAGTATCTCATAGCATCTCACACTGCATCCAACCAGCATCTCACACATAGCTCTTAGTCAGCATCTCACACTACAACCAACCAGTATCTCATAGCATCTCACACTGCATCCAACCAGCATCTCACACATAGCTTAGTCAGCATATCACACTACAACCAACCAGTATCTCATAGCATCTCACACTGCATCCAACCAGCATCTCACACATAGCTCTTAGTCAGCATCTCACACTACAACCAACCAGTATCTCATAGCATCTGACACTGCATCCAACCAGCACCTCATAACATTTCACACTACAACCAACCAGCATCTCTCGCATAGCTCCTAGTCAGCATCTCACAAGGCAACCGACCAGCATTTCACTCTGCATCCAACGAGCATCTCACACGTGTCCAAATCAGCATCTCACTGCGTCCAACCCGTATCTCAGGCACTGAACCCAAAATGCCTCCATCTCTCCCACTGTTCCTCAGCTCTGACTGTCTGTTACCAGGTTCTTCACTGATGTTGCATTTGAATTATTTTATTTTCTTTCCTTTTAAGCTCCTTGTCGCCTCTCTTTGCAAGGACATTATTCCCAAGCTTGAATGAAATGATGCGCTCATTTCAATTTGTGGAGACAGATGTGTAAACTAATGGATGCTAATAATAATGTCTGCAGAACTGTTGGTGTGACACACAGTGGGCCAAGCTATAACTTGTAGTGGCCGTAATATCTCAGAATCCAGTGCGAGACACGTCTCAAAAGAGCCAACACAGAGTCCAGGTGCAGTGAGGGTCCCCTTTCAACCTAATCTCCACAGAAGCAGCTTGAGGTGTCTGACTTGGGTCTAACCGGCGTTTTGATGGCGTTATCTCTCACTGAAGGCTTGCTGTGAATTAATGGGGTTTTGGGTCAGATTCCTCACTGAGGGAATCTCTACTGCAGATATGCAATGTGGCTCTGCCACGGAGAGCGAAATCCAGGCCGCACTTTCCCTCTCGCTGTAGTCATCGGTATTCTCCGGCAGCGTGCGATGGGGAAAGTGAGGAAGAGTCAAAGCAAAGATTATATAAGACGTGGCTCTGGGAAGGGAGGGGGGGGATAAGAAATGCGAAGATGCTCTGTTTGATGCACCCTCACACCCATAACTTCAAAGTGCTTCGAAAAAGAAAAAAGAAAAAACGGAAAAGGAGCTCATTTTGAGAAGCTCGTTTTGGAGCGTGATGGATTTTTAGAGCAGGATAAAGGATTTTTCCTGTTTTACAATGGCTGAAGGAAGAGAGCATCGCTGCAGGTTAAATGAGTTGTGTCTTAGTGAGAGTGTGAGAGAGTGTGAGAGAGTGTGAGAGAGAGTGAGAGAGTGAGAGAGAGAGAGAGAGAGAGAGAGAGAGAGAGAGAGAGAGAGAGAGAGTGAGAGAGAGTGAGAGAGAGAGAGAGAGAGAGAGAGAGAGAGTGAGAGAGTGAGAGAGAGTGAGAGAGTGAGAGAGAGTGAGAGAGAGTGAGAGAGTGAGAGAGTGAGAGAGTGAGAGAGAGAGAGAGAGAGAGAGAGAGAGAGAGAGAGAGTGAGAGTGAGTGAGAGAGTGAGTGAGTGAGAGAGTGAGTGAGAGAGTGAGTGAGAGAGTGAGTGAGAGAGTGAGTGAGAGAGTGAGAGAGAGAGTGAGAGAGAGAGTGAGAGAGAGAGTGAGAGAGAGAGTGAGAGAGAGAGTGAGAGTTAGATATTGCGATCCCTGTCATCGCGAGTGGACAGGCCGGCAGTGACCTTCATAATCCTTGTCGAAGTGCTCAGCGCAGCTGTCACCCGGGCCTGGCCCTGACCCCCGCTGGACTTTAAAGAGTATTTCACACACTATCCATGTCAGATTGTCATCATACACCCCCAGACTCTCTCCTGCTCTTTGACTTTTTATGGCTGTCAAATACAAATGCTCACATTTGTATTAATTAAACACATACAGATCCTTTCCAAAAAAATTGAATATCATGGAAAAGTTGTTTATTTTCCATAATTCCATTCAAAAAGTGAAACTTTCATAGATTATAGATTCATTACACACAAAGTGAAATATTTCTAGCCTTTATTTGTTTCATTTTTCATAATTTTGGCTTACAGCTCCAGAAAACCCCCAAAACAGTATTTCAAGAAATTAGAATAGTGTGTCGAAAATCAGCATTTACTTCAGTTATTTCAGAGAATGAATGTTTTAGACTGAGTGTCACACTATCATCTAATTTACTCAAAACACCTGCAAAGTTTATCTCAGTTTGGTTCAGTATGGGGAAGACTGCAGACTTGACAATTGGCCAGAAGACCATCATTGACACCCTCCAGAAGATGGGTAAGCCACAAAAGGTCATCGCTAAGGAGGCTGGCTGTTCACAGAGTGCAGTGTCCAAGCATATCAATAGAAAGTTTAGTGGAAGGGAAAAATGTGGCAGGAGAAGATGCACAAGCAAAAGAGATGACCGTAGGCTTCAGCGGATTGTCAAGCAAAGACGATTCCAAAATTTGCCGGAGATGCAGAGGGAGTGGACTGAGGCTGGAGTCAGTGCTTCAAAAACCACCACGTACAGACGTATCCGGGACATGGGCTACAACTGTCGGATTCCTCGAGTCAAGCCACTCCACTCATTCTCTGAAATAACTGAAGTAAATGCTAATTTTCGACACACTATTCTAATTTCTTGAAATACTGTTTTGGGGGTTTTCTGGAGCTGTAAGCCAAAATTATGAAAAATGAAACAAATAAAGGCTAGAAATATTTCACTTTGTGTGTAATGAATCTATAATCTATGAAAGTTTCACTTTTTGAATGGAATTATGGAAAAAAAAAAACTTTTCCATGATATTCAAATTTTTGGGAAAGGATCTGTATTTGTCTGTATGTGAAATGACTGTTCATCGCCATTATATTGGGACAGAATTATCGGGGTTGTATCAACTGGCTCTTTAACACCTGACTCCTGCACAGCAATAACGTAATGTATCTGGGTCCTGTAGATTAGCACAGCATAAAATACATTGTGAATTCGAAGTGATTTCAGCAGTGATTGACAAATGTACCTGTTGATTCATCTTGCAAATCCAAATGTCTTGGTGGGGGTGGACAAAGAAAAGGCGTGCAAGTCTGGCGATCAGTAAATCAAACCATAAAGCGGTTGTTCACACACATACCCATTTATGCGGTAAGAAGTCAAAGGAAGTTGTAGCTAGCTAATTTGAAGGTTAATTCAGTGTGTTTGCCGGCTGGTAGCTGCAGGAATTGTTTAGCCAGTTCTCTAGCATTGCTGTGCGCCAAAACTGATGATGGAAAAATGGCACCTGAAATGGAAATGGTGGGATTAGCCTAAGAAATATGAAGTGCTGTGAATGTTGCCACAAAGCTGTAAGAAGGGTTTGTTCTTTTGGATGTTAGAACCCCGTATAATCATGAACAGTAATAATGTTTCACGTGAATAATTAGTAAATAGAAGTAATTTGCTGTCTATCAGGTATATTCAGTAAAATGTGTATGAATCGGTTTTGTGCATGCACACAGTTTCCGACAGATCTTGTTTGCATTTTCAAAGCTTTGATAACAACTACATTACAGATTGTGAAAGAAATATGTTGTTCCATTTAAAAATATATATATATATTTTTATCTTCCTCTAGTTGTTTGTCTTTGTGAGATAGTAGTAGAATGGAGTTGGCACGGGAGCCGTGAGATATGGAATAGTGTTGTTTACCAACAGAACAATTTTCCGACTCCTCTGGTAAACGGTATTGACTGCCACCGCTGCAATAACCGCCTTGCTCTTGTGGCTCGTCAGATTTAATTCCTTTCTTTTGCACGAGGTATTCAGTGCGCCGGCAGGTTTTCCCCATAAAACAAATATCACAAGTCAGGTGAAAGTCGGATGTGTTTAACTACACTTTTAGATCATCCTGACTTTCCATTTACCCTTTCTAAGGGCATTGTTCCTAGCAAATCCTGTAGAAATTGAGAGTCCAAGGCACCAGCGTGGTCTCGTTGGCCGTGTGACCGAGTTAATGAAGCCGGTGTTTGAGTAGGTGGCTGAGAGGGCTTAAGTGACCTTAAAGAGTTTAATGGCGGCGCAGATAAGGCCTTGTGTCTGAACACATGCTTCCTTCTGTGTACGAGTCACTCTCCCAAATCCCCATTGAGCCTCTCTCCTGGTCTCCCCGACGGCTGCGCTAATGAAACGGCATGCTTGTGTGCTGATGGATTAAGGGCGAGATCACGCTGTGTGACAGGCCCGAGATGGAAATATGTCTTCAAAGCCAGATTGCAGTTTTTAACGCTACAAACCTTATCTCTAAGATAAAAATAAAAAAAACGCCGGACTGTAGATGACAAACAATCGTCGTTGCGATGTCCACGAGTAAAACGACTCGAGCCACGCCATGCTAAAAATCCATTAAAGACGTCCCCCGCATGCAAATAGGAGGCTGAAATGTAAAAAAATTATTATTTAAAGTCCTGTGCCTATGGTGAATACGGACCCGTCTCATGGAGGCCACCGGCTCCCACGTTTCTAAAGGGGAAAGGAATGAAACACAGGTGATGCTGTTGAAGGTGATACTCCTCCAAACATGCATAATTATTCCAGCTTCGGGGACCTGCATTTTATTTATTTATTTCCTATTTTTTCCACCAACCTCCGAACCAGAATGTTTTTCAAGACCTTCATTTACATGGTGGATCCAAATCGGCACAGGGAAAGAAAAAAATAAAATGCTTGAAGCTTCTTCTTTTTTTTTCTTCCCCCTCCTCCTCTCTCCCTCTCCTTTTTTTTGATGTAAAATTCAAAGAGCTTGCAAATGTATTTTTTATCTTCCACATTTGCTTAGCCCCCACATGTAAAGTGTGTTGAAGGGGAATAATAATGACTGCAGCCTGATGGGAATTAAATGTCTGAAGTTCAAAGCAGTTTTTACATCAGAGCAGCCGTCAATCAGGCGAGCTCCTTGCAAAGCTGAGGCTGATGGGAGCTGAGGGGGGCGGGGGGGCGCGGGGCGGGGGGGTGGTGGTGCAGGCGAAGCGGGGAGGGGGGCGAGTCTCCGGTGAGGAGGGGGGGATCAAAGTGGGAGACGTGGTGCTTGCTGCTCCCCTGAGACGCACTTTCGATCAGCTATTCATTAAAGGGAGCTGAGGCGGCCTGGAAACAATGCTGTGATGTGACTTCTCTGGAAGAGCTGAGTCTGTGCCAGCCATTTGATCTGTGGCTCAGGGCTCCACGCAGCCCCACAGCAACCCGATCCTCACCAGGTCCGCCGTCAAGGTCGGGGGGCTGCCGGGGGCAGCGGGGGGACCCAGTCTTTGGGCAGAATGCGATTTTAGGGGATTTCTTTTTTCCTCTTCGTAATCAACGGCACTGGGTTTCCCCCCCAACCGTGATAATTTGGATTATTGCTTCCGTATGCTGACTCTCTCCCCCCTGTATTTCAGGATCTTGCCTCTCACAAACGGCTCTCACGTTCTGAGAGGGAAGGTTTAGTGCTGGAAGTTGTTTTAGCCCGAATGAGATCATGATCTGTAAGAGCGGATATTGTTGACGCCATGACCCAGAAATAAAGCCAGGCTTTTTGTGGAATAGTTTCTTGTACATTTTCCCTCTGTAGTTCAGCAGTCTTCCTGCTGTCACTTCCTTCCACCTTTATCTCGATAATCCCTCTGTAGAACACAGGAGAGTGTTTATTTATTTATTTATTTTTTGTTCCCATACCCACACTTCTATCCAGTTTGTGTGATGGAAACAGTGTATTGAGAAACAAATGCTAATCTCACTCCTGACATGGTTCATGTTTGTGCTGTGGTAAAATATATTTGATTAGTGCACATAATCGACTGCGGGTTCGTTTGTCTATCTTCCTCCTTTAGCTTTGATGGCAATTTCAACACGAATGTCTCCAAAACCATCTGCTGTGACCGCCTGTCCCCCACTGTCAACAGCCGAGCGTTTAACCCGGGCCGGGACCTCAATTCAGGTGGGTTACCCCGTTACCCCTTCCCCTCCCCCCAACTCTACTCTTTCTGCAGTCTCTTTTCCACTATGGAGAGCTGGTTACCGTGTATGAGGTGTTTCCATGGCAACTGGATTCTAAAGAACCAAATATTCCCTTATAAGTCATTAAATTTTAAATTGAAAGGTTTTGATTTTGGGAAGACGTGACTAGGAAGCCTGTTGAATGCATTATGATAATATTTCTGTACTTTCTCTGATTTATAAACCCTATTTTTATATTTGGGAAAAGTTCAATTGTGGTTTCTTTGTTAATTTATGATATGAACGGTCTAATCATTTTTGATTATTCTTGGCTGCATTTAGTTTTTTTGCTTTTTTATTCTTCAGCTTAATCCTAAATTGCATTTCAGTCTTTAAGAGATTTTTTTTCAGGAATTACCAGCATAAAATAACATTTTCCTTATTTATTTGATGTATTTTGAGAAGTCGTAAAAGGCAATGTAGAATAAGCATGCCTGAATGTCATAGGTACTGTATATTATTCTAAAAGCAGGGAATGTATGCTAAATCATTTGTAAATAGAAGAAATAATTACCACTGTGTACTGACAAGTAAAGACCATTGACGGAAATGTCCTTTACCGCTGTTCTGTGCATTTTCTTGGGCATTCTACTCATTGGTTTCTTACAGCCTATAAAACTTCAAACTATTAATTTCTACCTCACTTTATTGCCATCCAGGGTGAAAACTTCAACAAATTCCACTTGCATGAGTGCAGAGTGGGCCAATTCATCTTCATATGTGGGCTCTTTTTTTATTTTTATTTTTTTTAACCAGTCATCAAAAGTTCATGTTACCACCCCTCCTCTATTTTTCACAGTTTATTGACCTCCAGTCCCTGAAAGCATTCAACGGGCAGATTTGTCTTGCTTTAGTCTAAACAATGAGATATGCCTCTCGAGGTAATTAATGTGTGAAGGTGTTTAGCTTGGTTCGGGCGTGTTTTTATTGCAATCAGGGGGCCCGTTTCCCCCATCTGGGACCTGCGCTCTTCTCCCGTCGACCCTCCTCATTCTCTTAATGTAGGCCTTGCACGCCCTGGCCTTCTCAGTCTGTTTATTTCCCCGGCGTTCATGCTTCTCCAGCCACTTGGCTATTGTATAGCTTAACATGTCGGCCCAATTGCCGCAATAAACCAACGCGCTGCCGCCAGGAGGAAGAGGGTCAGTCACGAAGGGTGGCGGTTACGCCAATCTGCGGCGGTTTTTCAGCAGGGGCTGGAGGAGGGGAGGTGGTTAAGCATTGTGGGAGAGCAAATGTATACATAGCCCTTTAGTGTCAGCGTTTCTTTAAAGTTCCTGTTTATATGAGCACTGGAGACTGATGAGTTTAAGCCGACGGATTTGTGGTGAAGTTCGATGCAGGTTGTTGCCTCGTGTTGCGTACTGAGGAGCGTTAGTCATAGTTTATTTCTGCCCTTTTGCTCTATTGACTGCGTTTACCACAGAGAGCAGGCGCTTCACTTGCTAAGAGCGAACCTCCCTAACATCTTAGTTGTGGCACCACGTTTGGTGTTCTCTTCTTATGAGCTGTGTCTCAGTGAAGAATCGGGCCACGCTAACACAATTTGGAAAAGGGAGAGATTCCAGTTCTGGTTTTATGTACATCCTCAGTCATATTCTTCAGAATGGCTATTTTGTGCCCCTTGAGCAGTGACAGAAAGTTCTTTGAATGGTGATACCATCTTTATGAAGCTTCACTTTGACCAAATTAGACAAAAAATTTATAATATGGTTGTTCAGTTTGGTTTTGTGGTCATTGACCACGTTTACATGCACATCATTATTCCGATCTTATTTGGAAAACTCAAGTATTCTGGGCCATGTGAACACCTTTTTCCGAAACGCAAAAACCATATTCCAAATATGCTAAATCCGAATAGGATAGTTTACATATGCCTCTAATCCAATAATGGAAAGCATGAAAACACCTCATTCCGTTTACAACTCAAACAAAGTCTGCACATGTACACTACGGATTCGCAAGCTGTCTTTGGTGATGAAGTCAGCTAGCTAGTTTACTTGTAAAAATGTGTGGCAAACACGAAGCCCTCACTTCTGGACCGATGAGGAGACAGAATTTTTAATTTCTGTATTAAAATAATTAAAAGTTGTGAAATACAAGGATGACAAAAAACATCAAAATGGCAATTTATTTAAGGCTGCAGCTGAAAGAAGCTGAGTTCATTCAAACCACTGAACACATTAGACACAGGTGGAAGTCCCTGAAGCAATGTATGTTGTAGGGTTGTCAACATTAACACATTAACATGAACTCATGCATTCATTTTAATTACAATTTTTCATTACAATGGTTAATGATGAGGTGGTAGATGGGATATCTGGTCATAGATCTGCAGTTATGGGGAACACCACAGCCAAAATAAGAAAATGTGATTGAATACATTAAAAAAGCATGTTAATCACATGAGTTAACGTGTTAACGTTGACAGCCCTAATTTTAAGGCAAATAAACTAAATGTTACCAATGGTTCACACCCAGCAAATTTCTCATGCACAAGAAATAATTATGAGAAGGCCATAATTTAGCACTGACCGACGGACGTGAATATGCAACAAACCATGTGTGTAAATGGCATAATCGGAATATGGCCATAACCAGAATAAGGATCATTATTCAGAATATGGTGTGCATTTGTGGTCAAATCTTTTACAAGTGCAGCAGACTGCTTGAACAATGTAAGAATATTCCATGATATATCACCTGTTTGTCTTGACCATAAACAGAAAAGGTTCTTGTCTTACTCTGAAATACCAATCTAGGATGTTCAAAAGGTGAGCCAGAATTAATTCATCCCAACAGGCTTTTTAATCAACCAAATCCCTCTTAAGTTTCTAGGGAGAGTAATAAGGTGCTGTGGCATTGAGAGTGATTTTTGGCAGAGGAGCTGTCTGCTCTGGATGTGCTGTCTGGCTCTTTGACCGAGCCTCAGGCCTCTCTATGTTTCCGTAGAGTGTGGAACAACTCCCCCAGCTGTTCCCCGTTCTCCATTTAACATAGTCCAGCTGCTCCCGCTCTTTCCCAGGATTAAACAAGCACTTGAGCTGGAAGCCGCACTCTGATAGTCCTCATTCTCCTGCATTTACGGAGGATCATTTAGTCTGCGCCAAGCCACGGCGTTAGAGGGGCCAAACAGACCCCAAACGCACCGCGGCTCCCAGGCCAAATTAGCACAGAGTGGGGTACATTTATCACGACCGCTACACACAGCCACCAACTGTTGAGCAAACATGAGGTAAAGAGTTGACTGCTTAATTCTAGTTCCCTCATCGTATGACCGCAGAAAGATCATTTTGAGTGTACCAATGCAGGTGTCCACTTGCGATTTGGCGAAATCAAATGCACTGTTTGGGAGTGACGGAACATATTCCCAGAAGAGTATGAAATCATTGTCATAGTCTGTAATGTTGCTTAGTTGTAATGTTGCTTATCATGAACCTTTTCCTATACGTTTACCCACTTCTGACTGATTGTGTACCCATCATGGACGCTCTGTTTTTCCCTCCAGTACTTGCCGACAACCTGAAGTCCAACCCTGGGATCAAGTGGCAGTATTTCAGCTCGGAGGAGGGGATATTCACTGTGTTCCCAGCCCACAAGTTCCACTGCAAAGGGACCTATGAGCACCGGAGCAGGTAGCGTTAGCCGTGTGGTATCACTTCACCATCACTTTTCCCATTGAGGTTTTTGTGCCCGTAATCCAGATCTACCCCTCACTGAAGTCCATTGTATACTACCAGTCAAGTTCCATAGGAATCAAATGATGTCCTGGAATGAGATGGCGAATGAACCCTTGTTCTGTTTAATGTGGATCTGTCTGCTACAGGAGGGCAATAATGGACTGAAGCCACGGCAAAGATTCTAATAATATACTTTAAAAAATAATCTGTATATTCTTCCAGGTGGCTTATCTGCTCAGGGTGCTTCCCAAGGCCACAGCCTAAAGTCTGTTGCTTGCATATCACACCATGTCCCACCGTGTTGGTTTTAAATAGGAAGCATTGACCCACTATGACCTGGAGTCCGCCATGGTGGGACACATTTGGCTTTCTTTTTCTGGGAGTTGAGGTGGTTTAAGTTGGTCAAGGTTCTTTGGGTTGCTACTGTATAAAATATCTCCAGTTAGTTGCCTTGCACCTACAGGTTACCAGAGGTTGATCAGTAAGAGATGCGCCTATCCTCCTATCGGGGTCAGCTTTCCTGTCGTCTGCTGTGCTGTGTAGCTTGTAGCGTGGAAAATCACCAGTGGCTTGTGGAAGAGCATCCAGGGAGTGTGAGCAGTTGAGCTGCAGTGCTCCCTGTGTGGGTGTAGGTGGAATTGCTGTGACGTGTGAGCATAGTACAATTGTCAGTTCCAGATGGGAGTAAAAAATAAAGAATTGGGTCCGTCAGGTTTTATCCAACGGACTCTCCCAGCAACCCCCCCCCCCCCCCACAAATTGTTCTTGTGTGGTACATGTAAATAGAGCTCCAGACAATGTGTTAGTTTGTGCAGCAGAAACACAATGACCACAGGACCTTACTGGAATGCAGACGAGGCCCAATAAACCCTGATGGAATCGTGTGTTGTGGTTTCTGTGGTCCCCCTGTTGAGATTTGTCCATTCATTCTTGAGACTCGATGGGAAACCTGGCGCAACCAACAGACACTGATCTGTAGTTGGGGTCTCTAACTACAAACACACATTGGGTGGCGTGTTGCAGCGCAACTCGACTTTGTCAATGCGTATCTGTGGGGCACTGCAATTTAACACTAATAATCAAGCAAGACCGCTAATCCGTGCAGGATGTCACAAAAAATTTACCAAATTTGTTTGAGTGCGTGGCTCAAGCCTAGCAAGAAACATGCTCTAAACTGTAATGCTCCAGACAAAATGGTGGAAAAATGTTTTGTGGCCCAAAAGCAATGGCACTGTGAATCAGATCCCTTGTGCAAACAGTGATGGGAGGGCAGTGGGAGGTAACAAAGCATTTTGTAAGGGGGAGGGGCTCCAGGGCCCTTTCCCACCCTGGCCCTCTTATAGCCATTGGGGCATTAGGTAACCAGTCAGCACAGATAAGGGGAGCTGGTGGCCAGTCGGGGAAGTTTAGTAAACCTTGTGCTTGAGTAAAGTGTTTCCGGTTTCGTGTCCTGCAGGCCCGTGTACGTATCGGCAGTCAGGCCGCAGTCCAAACACATCGTGGTGATCATCGACCACGGAGCCTCGGTCACCGACACCCAGCTCCAGATTGCCCGGGACGCCGCCCTGGTCATCCTCAACTCCATCGACGAGCACGATAAGGTCTGAGCTCTGCTCTGTTCTGTGTCACACTTACAGCGCTGTGCTTGACTAAGAGTTAGGCGAGGTGAATTGGGAGAATTAGTCCAGCCCAAGTCATTCACGTCTGTGTGTGTTCCCTCTCTCTCTCTCTCTCTCTCTCTCTCTCTCTCTCTCAGATCTCAGTGCTGACAGTGGCTGATGCAGTGCGTTCCTGCTCCTTGGACCAGTGCTACAAGACCTTCCTGTCCCCGGCCACCAGTGAGACGAAGAGGAAGATGAGCTCCTTCATCAACAATGTCAAGGCCTCTGATAGCCCTACCCTGCATTCCCTGGGCTTCCAGAAGGCCTTCCAGCTTCTCAGGAACACCAGCAATGTCACCAGACAGCAGACCAGTAAGAACCCACGGCCCCATCCTCTGCTCAGATAACATCTTTTATATGTAGGCTGCATCACAGAGTGCTTGTAAACCAAATTGAAACCGTTACACGGTTTTTATGAACCCGACCTGTCTCTCTGTTTCCCCCACAGACACCGACATGGTGATAATCTACTTGTCTTCGGGCGTCACTTCCCACGACTCCTCCGACCGCGAGAAGAGAGACACGCTCAGCGTGGTGAAGGAAGAGAACCGTCACCTCAACAACTCCGTCATGATCCTCACCTACGCGCTCATGAACGGTAAAGCTCCACGCGCCGCGGAGCGCGTCCTCGCGCTCGTCAGCGGCGGCTGGACTGCGCTGTTATAAGTCCCGCCCACCTGCTTGTGAATGTCGAGCTTTCCGCGGGCCCGACCGCTGCGGCATTGGATGCGTGTCAGTCATTCAGGTGTTCTGGACACCTACCGCGGTTGTGTTGACTGCTGCTGCTAGGCTACAGCGTTATTTCCTTATTAACTCATAGCGGCGCAGAGGAGTTCCTTTCATAAGGCGGCAACCCCCTTAAGCTGAACCTTTTGTTAAAGCCGCGTAGTCAGGTTCTCCTTTTGTGTCCCATTGAGGCCCTGCATCCCAGCGCAGTGACGTACCCTACGGTTCACATTGATTCCGGGCCGTGCCGGCGGTGACTGCGCAGGAACCCCACGGGGCAAAGCAAAATTGGGATTACTCAGGGAGGCATGGTTTCAGCTGGCAGGGAAGCCCACACCTATCGGCCCATTATTCTCCCTTCATCTCCCACATTACCCCCCCCCCCCCCCCCTCCCAAGAAAAAAAGGTGTACTAAGAGATCTAGCTTTCCTTTTTTTGATTCTTGTACGGCAACTGAAATAAAATAAAAAAACCAGTGGATAAATCCATTTTACAGACAACATGTCACGGCGGTCAGATTTCTTTTGTGATATTTCATTGGGTCAGTCTTCTCCACAGGATCCTTTTTATGTTTCCTCATTATTTAACCCAGGGAAAGCTCTATGCATGCATTTGCCTTTCATTAACACAAATTATATTTTATGATGGAATTAAAATGAGGTACATTGTAAACTAGAGGAAAAAAATGAATCGGAATACATCAAAGAGGCTTATTATGTAAAAGTAGTAGGGGCTATTGTTAAATGGGATGACGATGAAAGGACGAATGGAGAAAGGATTGGCATTAATTAGCAGTCTGCGTCAAGTGTTTGTATCGCACAGGCCATTGTTACCTGCTGAACGACCAACTGCACGCATTGCAAATAGACTGCATGTTGCCTCTCTGAATGTAAGATGCATGCTGGGAATGAGAGGCTACTGATGTTGCCTGAGACTTCTTTTTTATGGCCACAAGTAAATGAGAGTGAAATCCGTACCACTTTCAATTGTTCTGGGGGAAATCGTCCCAATCCGCTGGACCTTTTAGCGTTTTGCTGATCTCCTAAGAAGATTGTAAACATTAACTGATCCAGATGTGCGGTCAGGTAGTTAGACTGTTTGATTCCGAGCAGTGCTTCGGAATATTCTGTAACGTGCCTATATACAGTGTCATTAATGGCTGTAAGGTTCCTGGTGAGGAATTCTGGTCACAGGCTAGATCCAAACAAACATGATAAAGGCACCATTGATCTATAATTTCATGCTCTCCATATTACTGTTCTCCAAAGTCAGAACTAGGTAACCCTTCAGTTCGTCATGTTTTTTTCATTCCAGTTCTCTATGTTTTGGCAGAAATTGTTTAGCTCCCTCCCTATTTTCCTTGTGTGTATCAGATTCCTGTTAGGTCTTTTCTTGATCCTTGCCTTTATTGGAAAACATGGTCGTCAATGTAATGACTGTGGTGCACTGTAGTTTAGATAGTGGACTCATGATTGTTTTTCCTGGCCCTTGCAGAGGGCGTGACTGGTCTGAAGGAGCTGGCTTTCCTGAGGGACCTGGCAGAGCAGAACTCCGTGAAGTACGGAATGCCGGATCGCTCCGCCCTGCCCGTTGTCAAGGGCAGCATGATGGTGCTCAACCAGCTGAGCAACCTGGAGACTAGCGTGGGTCGCTTCTACATCAACCTGCCCAACCGCATGATCGACATGGCCGGATTCAGCCTGCCCTACACTGACCCAATGGGGGACGGTGAGCGCCTCGCATCTGGGGGTGGGGGGGTGGGGTCTAAACCGTAGAATGCCCCACTGTAGCATTATCATCACCTCATTATATTCTCACCAAATCTCCTAGTGTACGGATGTCATCCCTCTATCTGGCATTCTGTCTATCTCACCCTCTCTCTTCACATCTGGGCTGCCACTCGTTACGTTCTTGTCCATCTGTTACATATACTACAAGGGACAACACCTACCTGTGTCCATCATCTGCATTCAAGTGTAGTTGTAGGCACCACAGCATGCCACAGACATAAGTTTCTTACAAAGGAGTTTGGACATTTGTGTACCAGATCCTTAATGGAAAAGTTATGTATCTGACTAACTGAAACTGTTTGCTATAATTGTAATTGTGTGCCTGCATTTGCAGATGGTTTATAACAAATTAAATAATTTTCCATATTCATTAATGTGTACCAGTGATTGTATTGTCCATCTGTTTTAGAATGGCCCAACTTATTTTTGCTGCCCGTTTCTGCCGAAGGTTTCATCATGACGGTTAGCCGCCCTTGCTATTTCGGTAACCTGCTGCTCGGCGTTGTGGGCGTCGACGTAAACCTGGCCTACATCCTGGAGGACGTGACCTACTACCAAGATTCTCTGGCGTCTTACACCTTCCTCATCGACAATAAAGGTACGGGCCTGGCCAGACCGGCCCCACTGCTGTAGACAGCTGCGTCCTGGTTGGAGGCGCCATGGGAACGGCCGGAGGGGGCGGTCAGACAGGCCCCGGCGAGGCCCGCTGATCTGACTTGGCCAAGGCGCAGGAGTGAAAGTCATTAGGCTGATTTACAGCTCATTAGGAAATATCCTGTCCCACATCGCTAGGCTCAGACTTTCACAGGTGACATCAGCACAGCTGAGCATAGCAGGGAAACACTGAAGCTCTTCATATTTCTGTCAGCTCCGACTCGGGGGGAATGAGTCTCACTTTCCTGTCGAGTGTGATGGGAGTCGTAATGTGTTGCTCCTGGAGACTGGGCTTAGCGCACAGGGGGCATGTTTATGAGGAAGGTTTGGAATTTTACACGCATCATTGTCACTAAATATCATGAACAGGAGTATATTAACCAGAAGAGTGTGATTATTTGTGTTACTGAAATAACAGTGTGACCCTGACGTATGATTAATGAGTTTGCAGTGAATATTCGTTTCACTCACAGCAGGAAAATGGACTTTATATAGCTGCAAGCAGCAATTATGGGAGCCAAGCATTCATAGCCACAGAAGCTAATGAATGTACTGCCAGTCTGTAGTGCTCCAATGTTGTAAATCAATTGCAGAGTCATTTTGGTGTTGTTGAATCAACACTGGCAATGTACCGTTGAGCTAGGTATTTAACCTGAATTGTAATATCCAGCTGTATAAAGAGTGATGGTATTTACCATATATGTTTTCCAGGCTACACCCTCATGCACCCGTCACTCACCCGGCCCTACCTGATGACTGAAGCCCCTCTGCACACTGACATCATCCACTACGAGAATATCCCAGGATTCCAGCTGGTCAGGCAGAACATCCTCAGGTGAGCACAGCTGGAGCTGAACAGTGGAGGAGTCCCATAAAAGTCTCTTCATCTGCTCCACACCCACTCTGTCATGTGGGATGGGCCTACGAGGATCACTCTGCATATTCATATGGTTTTACAGAATTACGGTCTGATTGCTACAGAACTGTAATCAAGTTCATTATGCTTATGTATGCGTTTGTGTGCCCAGCTTGCACAGCAAGATGATGTTCTGTCTTGTATTTTTACATGATTTTTATATTACTGTCAGTAGTTTGGAATGTTGACGTGTTCTTTGATGTAAGGCAGATGAGTGACCTGTTCTGTGTCCATATCCCAGCCTGCCTCTGGGCAGCCAGGTCATCGCCGTGCCTGTGAACTCCTCCCTCTCTTGGCACATGAACCGCCTACGAGACCCCAGCCACGAGGCCTACAACGTCAGCTATGCCTGGAAACTGGTACTTCCTATTCAATTGTCTTTTTCTATATTTTTGTCCAGTCTGTTTTCAGCATAGCAGGCAGCAGAAACGAAGTATTAGTGCAGAGCTTAAAGTCATTTGCTCAGGGTTTTTCTGTAAGCACCATTGTCCTTTCTGCTCACATTGTTTTTCTTTTATGGTACCGTCTCCTGAGGTTTATGTGAGGCCCATCTGCTGAACCTAAAGTTTATATGTGGCGTAAACTTGTTCAGTTCTGCGGTCGTCCGAGTTGAAGGGTTTGGAATTTTCCCACGCTTTTCTGTTGTTGCATTTGAAACCATTAAAAAAAAGCATCCAATTATAATTTCAGAAAACAACCGAAAGACGCTTGCGTACATTGCCAGTTCCAGAATGCATACTGCGTTTGTCAGATACGGGAAGGTGGGGAGAAGCACAGTGTTATAACTGTTTGGGCCAGAGCTCACGGGGTGTCTGTTTCTGTCATCTCTGAATCCGCAAAAGGAGCGTCTCTGTCCTGGGTGTCCTCCGCCCTGTCAGTCATAAGTTGTCCCCTCCCTCTCCAGGTCCAGGACACCTCCTTCATCCTGTGCATAGTCTACGTCCAGCCGGAGATCCCCGTCAAGCATCTGAAGAACCTCAACACTGTCCCCAGCAGCAAGCTCCTATACCACCGCCTGGACCTCCTGGGCCAGCCCAGCTCCTGCCTGCATTTCAAACAGCTCGCTACCGTTGGTAAGGGCTGGTTCGCAGCCATTCATAATATAGCAGAGCGAGAGTCACTTTGAGACTTCCAGTAGCTGAAGGAGCTGTAGAAGGCCGTTCTATGCCTGTTGAGATCCTTAGGAAGGTTTGTGTTCAGCTGGAGTCTGTCTGTGGTTTTGGCTGCAGTTCTGAAGCCCCCTCTGGTTATGATCGAGTGTGGTGCGGCTGAACGTGCGCACATCCACTTCTTTAGTTCTTATTCCCTCCTAATATAAACATTGGTGTTAAAGGCCTCTACTTTAACAGACGCTGTATGACTCTGCGAGTCACTTAAATGTAATTTTTAAAACCAAAGTCAAACAGCGGAGAGTTTGGTTGTTGAGTGGCCGTTCCGTCGGCCATGCTGAAGAACAGCGGGCAGATGCACCTGTATTGAGCGCTCTTTTCTCTGGGGTCTGTCCCACAGAGAGCCCCACGGTGATGCTGTCAGCGGGAAGCTTCTCCTCCCCCTATGAGCACCTGAGTCAGCCTGAGACCAAGCGCATGGTGGAGCACTACACCGCCTACCTCAGTGACAACACGCGCCTCATCGCCAACCCGGGGCTCAAGGTATACGCTGCGTCACACGCACGCACACCACACACGCATGCACAGCCACACGCACATATGGACGCACGCATATGCCTGTGCACACAAGTGTTATGCAACCAAATATTAAAAATGGTTACTTTATTCTACATTATGTTAAACTGTCCAATATTTTTTGATGCCCAAAAATGAGGGGGGACTATGTACAAAAGGTTCTATAATTTCTAAGCGGTTCATCCGATATGGATGAAAATGCCCTCAAATTAAAGCTGACAGTCTGCACCTCAACCTCATTGTCATTGTTCCCTTTCAAACTCAGTGCTAGAGTACAGAACCAAAATAACAATGAGACAACTGATAATTTGGCGGTGGTCTCTTAATTTTTTCCAGAGCTGTATATGTCTGTGACTGCAAATGTACACACACATACACACGCTTGTATGTACACATGCAGCCAAAACAGACATTCATGCATGCGTCTGTGTATACACACACACACACACACACACACACACACACACACACACACACACACACACACACACACACACACACACACACACACACACACACACACACACACACACACACACACACACACACACACACACACACACACACACACACACACTCAATTCATCCAAGTGGCGGCACAGGGAACATTCAAATCAAAACAAAAATGACCTGAGCTGCTCGAGTGTCGTTTGCGTCTTTAAACCCCAGGACTTTTTGGACTGTTTCAGTTTTGTTTTTTTGGCAGCCGAGCGCATTCTCAGCCTCCTCCTTAAGAAAAGTGGGGCTTCAGCTTAGGGTCTTCTCAGGCAAGTCTTAAAGGAACCCTGCTATGTGTTCTCATTGTCTTCCAGTCGTCTGTCAGAAATGAAGTAATGGCTACCAGTCACGTAACCGATGAATGGATGACACAAATGGAAATGAGTAGCCTGAACAGTTACATTGTGCGTCGTTACATAGCAACGCCCAATGGGGTGCTGCGGATTTACCCAGGCTCTCTCATGGATAAAGCCTTCGACCCCACCAGGAGACAATGGTAAGTTTGGGGCGCACTTTGAAATGATTCCAGACTCCCAGTGTGCCACAGTGAACCGATTCTTGAACAGCACTGTGGTCTAGCAATCCTTTTTTAAATAGATGCATCTATAGCCTCGCAATTCTTTCTGCAGTTAAGAAAAATGAAAAATCTAGAAAAACTGGACATTTTTATACACCTCTTGTTTTAAAAAATCATTTTGGTATTTAAGATGCAATTGTTCTACCAAAAAAAACAATTCCTCAAACTGATTTATAACATGCCCATGATATTTAATGTTTTTGTAATTACCTTATATAATTATACTTATTTTGTATATGTCGTTAAGGAGTAAAAATAGGATGCAGTATGTCACATTAATGGTAATTCATTGTAATGGTAGCACAGTGGATACTCTGAAGGTGTTACGTAGACATAGTATTTCTCACAGTGGTGCCATGCTCTTTACCTGCAGGTACCTGCATGCTGTGGCCAACCCCGGTCTCATCACCTTCACTGGCCCATACCTGGATGTGGGCGGGGCTGGCTATGTGGTCACCATAAGCCACACTATTCATGCCTCCAGGTGGGCTATCAAGCGGTAAACATCATTTAACAACTGTTGAAACATTCCATGTGGTATTTGAGCACAGGACTGTAGGAGACTTCAAGCAGGCTAGATGGCTATAAATCAAATATACTCCCCAACGCACTCAACATATTTCAAAAGTTTGTTGTGTGAAATGTCGATGTTTCGATTTGTGCAACCTTTCACAAGGCTCCCTTGAGGTATCCGTTAAAGCAACAGGGCTTTGTGGTGGAACTATCTTATGTTGCCTCTGGAAACCGGGGCTTAAAAGCAAAGGCCTTATACTGCGTATTGTGTCTGGCTTTATGTACAGTGCATGCTTTTCTGATTAACAGTTGTAGGTGTGGCATATAGTATTACACTTTTTCCATTAGTCGCTAGAAACCGGGATTTTTCAACCTTAATGGTTCTGCTTTCTAATGGATTGGGAATGTAATTTTACTTAAATTATGTTGTTCTTGACCTTTACTGTAGTTGTGTTCATATTATGAAACTACTTTAACACCTTTTTATGCTAGCTTCATGCTAACAGAAAGAATGGTTGCAGTCAGGTTTGCAGAGTATTGTGGGAACAAAGACACACAGGTTTAAAAAATTTGATTAGTTGAAGTGAGATGAAGTAAAATGTTGAAACTGAAAATGTTTCAATATTTAGCATGTTAATGGCAACATTTGAATAAAATTAGTGGCTAAAATGTTTAAGACCAGCTAATTTATAGGTTTGAGTTTTAAATGCTCATGGAGATCAGAGGAAAATTGACTTACAGATCAGCCATGCGTTAGAGAGGGGAAGTGGCATGTGGTAATGACAGTGAGAAGAAATCATGAAAGGAAGTAGAGATTTTCTCTGCTTTGATCCAGGTTCCATGCTTTTCAATGTACAATACAGCCCCTGAGATACAAATCATCAAAAAGGGGGCTTGTTTGGAAGCGTTCATGACTGTGTTCAAAGTGAAGGGCTGCTGGGTGGCTCATCCTGTTAAGGCACTGTTCCAGTGCACGGATGGGCCCCCGCGGTCTGTCATTGAATGTGGATCATGTCGGTGCCGACTGTGGCCAGCGGCCCTTCAGGGCTATACACGGTTGGCTCTAGCGTCACTCAAGGATGGGAGGGTTTCAGTCAGCTGGAATGACAGCGCCTCATTGCGCACCAGCTTCCCCAACTGGTCAATGTGGCGCCCACAAATGAAGATGTCTTTGTGAACTGTGGTGTGAAGAGAAGCGGTACTTGGCATTGCATACTTGGCAGGAGAGCACGTGTTCGTCAGTAGCTGAGGTTGCAGCAATGATGCATACAGTCAAGCCGGAAAGTCTGCACACCCCTTTCACCTTCTCCACGTTTTATTACGTTACAGACATATTCTACAATAGATTGAGTTCATTTTTTGTCTCAAAATTCTACACAAAATAGCCCATAATGATAAAGTGAAAACAGGTTTTTAGACATTTGTGCTAATTTATTAAAAATCAAAATGTAAAATATCATATGTACACAAGTGTGCACACCCTTTGATATGACACCCAAAAGTGAGCTGAGGTGCATTTTGTTTCCACTGATACTGCTTGAGATGTTTCTACAACTTAATTGGAGTCCACCTGTGATAAATTCAATTGATTGGACATGATTAGGGATTGCCAACACCTGCCTATATAAGGTCCCACAGTTGACAGTGCATGTCAGAGCAAACTCCAAGCCATGGGGTCAAAGGAATTATCTGCAGACCTCAGAAACAGGATTGTGTCAAGGCATAGATCTGGAGAAGCGTACGGAAAAATCTCTGCAGCTTTACAGGTCCCAAAGAGCACAGTGGCCACCATCATTCATAAATGGAAGAAGTTTGGAACCACCAAGAATCTTCCTAGACCTGGCCGCCCGGCCAAACTGAGCAATCGGGGAAGACGGGCCTTGGCCAGGGAGGTGAGCAGGAGCCCGAGGGTCACTCTGACAGAGCTCCAGCGTATCCTTGTGGAGATGGGAGAACCTTTCAGAAGATCAACCATCCAGGCAGCACTCCACCAATCAGGCCTTTATGGTAGAGTGGCCAGACGGAAGCCCCTCCTTAGTAAAAGGCACATCACAGCCCGCTTGGAGTTTGCCAAAAGGCACCTAGAGGACTCTCAAACCATGAGAATCAAGATTCTCTGGTCTGATGAAACCAAAATTGAACTTTTTGGCCTGAATACCAAGCGTCACGTCTGGAGGAAACCAGGCACCGCTCATCACCTGGTTAATACCATCCCTACAGTGAAGCATGGCGGTGGCAGCATCATGATGTGGGGATGTTTTTCAGCAGTGGGAATGGGGCGACTAGTTCTGATAGAGAGAAAGATGAATGCAGCTAAGTACACCGAGATCCTTGAAGAAAACCTGCTCCAGAGTGCTCTGGACCTCAGACTAGGGCGAAGGTTTACCTTCCAACATGACAACGACCCGAAGCACACAGCCAAGCGAACAAAGGACTGGCTTCGGAGAAAGTCTGCATGTCCTTGAGTGGCCCAGCCAGAGCCCAGAGCCCAGACCTGAATCCAATTGAACATCTGTGGAAAGAGCTGAAAATGGCTGTGTACCGACGCTCCCCATCCAACCTGACGGAGCTTGCAAGGATATGCCAAGAGGAATGGGCAAAAATGTCCAGAAACAAGTGTGCCAAGCTCGTAGCTTCTTTCCCAAGACGCCTTGAAGCTGCCAAAGGTGCAGTAACCAAGTATTAGGCTAAGGGTGTGTACAGATATTTAACCCCTAAATAACCTATTTTTGTCAGTAAAATAAAATTGCATATTTTCAAAAAACCTGTTTTCACTTCGTCATTATTGGCTATTGTGTGTAGATGTTTGAGGCAAAAAATTAACTCAATCTATTGTAGTATAAGTCTGTAACGTAATAAAATGTGGAGAAGGTGAAAGGGGTGTGCATACTTTCCGGCTTGACTGTATATACAGTCCTCATTGGAGAGAAAAAGAAACTGAAGAAGTGAAACAAACTTTAGGAATCTGAATCCTTAACGGGGCAGTTCACCCAAAAATGAAATTCTGATATGTTTCTACGTACCTGGAGTGCTTTCTATCCAAGTGCGTAGTTGTGAAGATATCAGCTGCGGCTCACAATGTTTGTGGCGCTCAAAGTGGAAAAAAATAAATCAATAGCAACATCTCTTTCCAAATATAATGACACGGTTACTCATGAACATCCACAGACCTTGTCGTGCACGGTTTTTTCGAAAACTTTATACCGAAGTGTGCCAACAGTGTATATCCGTGCAAAGTATCAACCAAAGCACACCAGTATACTAGAGCACACTGTGTTGACATAAGCCCCAGAATACTGGTGTGCTTTGATTAAGACTTTGTGCGTATATACAGTTGTGTTTAAATAAATAGCAGTGCGTTAAAAAAAGTGAATAAAGTGCAAATATTTTTTAATAGCTTTTAGTTCCATATTTCAAATGTAGTGGAAAATTACACATTCAATTCCAAATCAAAGCATTAACAAATTTTATCCAGTCTGCGTTATTCTTTTACAGGAAGCAAAGAAAAGGAATATTAATCTGTTCAAAAAAAATAGCAGTGTCGACTTTTTTCTCTTCCAACTCAAACACTTACTGTATAAACTGAAGAAATATTTCAAGATTTAACTTCACTTTAAATTACTGAACTAATATTTAGTTGCATAACCATTGTTTTTGATAACTGCTGCGCATCTGCGTTGCATCGAGTCAACCAACTTCTGACACCTAGAAATAGGTATTTCAGCCCAGGATGAACGAACTACATTCCACAGTTCCTGTGAATTTTTGGGTTTTGCTTCAGAAACTGCATTTTTAATGTCACCCCACAAGTTTTCAATGGGGTTGAGGTCAGGGGATTGAGCTGGCCACTCCATTACCTCAATCCTTTTTGTCTGGAACCAAGATACTTGTGTCTTTGGGGTCGTTGTCTTGTTGAAACACCCATTTCAGGGGCATTTCCTCTTCGGCATACGGCAACATAATCTCCAAGTATTTTGATGTATTCAAACTGATCCATGATCCCTGGTATACGATAAATAGGCCCAACACCGTAGTATGAAAAACATCCCCATACCATTATTTTTGCGCCACCATGCTTCACTGTCTTCACAGTGTACTGTGGCTTGAATTCAGTACCCGGGGGTCGTCTGCTGTACTGTCGACGACCACTAGACCTGAAAAGAACAATTTTACTCTCATCAGTCCACAGAATGTTACGCCATTTCTCTTTGGTCCAATCGATGTGTTCCTTGGCAAATTTTAACCGATTCTGCACATGCCGTTTTTTCAACAATGGTGCTTTACGGGGGCTTCTTGCTGATAGCTTAGCTTCGATCAAACGTCTTCTGACTGTAACAGCACTTACTGATAATTTTAGATCATCTTTGATCTTTCTGGAGGTGGTGATTGGCCGAATTCTTCGATCCGTTTTAACAGTAGTTGCTATTTTCTTCCGCGTGTTCCGGGTTTTTGTTGCCATTTTAAAGCATTTGAGATCATTTTAGCTGAGCATCCTATAATTTTCTGCACTTCTTTATACGTTTTCCCCTCTCCAATCAACTTTTTAATCAAATTACGTTGTTCCTCCGAACAATGTTTGGAACGGCCCATTTTACTTAGCAATTCAGAAGGAAATATATTTTATAACAATGTGTGAAACATTTGCTTCCCTTCTTCCTTAATAAAGGGCAATTAATGACACCTGTTTTTTCACAGAATGAATGAATTCTCTAATTAAACTCCACACTGCTTTTATTTTGAACACGCCCCTTTCAATGAATGAGTCAATTACTCAGAACAAGCAGCGTGCATGTCATGACAGTTGGGTCTGTTGTTTTTCTATTACACTACTACATCTACAAGTAAATTATTTGCCATGCAGAAATATCACTACTACTAATAACAGTGGTTCATCAGGTTACTGATGTTGTACTGCTATTTTTTTTAACACAACTGTACACAGTTGGCAACAAAATGTCATTTTTGTGTATTGCAAGGATTACTTGCAATTAATTCTCATTCAGTTGCCTGTTCAGTCAATATTTCTGAAGTTTATACTGTACTTGCCAACCTAGTTGCTAAGATCAGGCATGATATAGTACTTAAATTGTACTTACACTTTTTAAGTGTAAAAAAAGTTATGCATTGAAACATGTTGTCCCTTATCTTCCTGCTCAGCTTGTATTTATGAGCAGCAGGGCGTAGTGTTGCATTAACCAAGTGTTGCAATGGGAGGAAATTGGCAGTGTACCAGATGGGTTATTTTGATTTGGTTTTTAGCCCAGAAGGAGAACAAAAGAGTTGTAAAACACCATAAACAGATCTTGAGTCTTGCCATACTGTACAAATGGAGCATGAAGCCACAATATAATGTGTATCTCCACTGCTGATAAGGCCGTCTCATTCTCTTTATGCAGGATTTGCACTAGCAAGCGTAACCTGTGGCGTTTGTAATCTCAAATAAAGCCCTGATGTGAAATGAAGGCCAGGCAGCTTGAAAGGGTCTCGGGAGGAAGTGTAGAGTGGGGGAGAGCAGCGCTCTGTAGTACCAGGCCGTCCCGCTCACTCCACGGGGAGGGATTAGCTGCTTTACTGCACTTTAGACAGTCTGCACAATGGCTGCTCCTGAGGTATGAAGCCTGGGCCGTGGGCCGGTGTGTCGACGACCACCAGTAGTCCCCCATTCTGCAGGGTCCATTCCTCTAAGAGTATGATTTAGAGTTCTCTCTCTCTCACACACACAGTCCCACACTCCCATTCTCTCTCTCACTCTCTCTATCTGTCACTTTCTCTCTCCCCTTTCTCCAGCTCTCAGATGGCCTCTGGCTATGCTGTGGCAGTGATGGGTATTGACTTCACCCTGCGCTACTTCTACAAAGTGCTGCTCGACCTGCTACCCATCTGCAACCAGGACAAAGGCAACAAAATACGGTAAGTCTTGGACGGCTTTAGAAACACAAGGAGAGGAGTCTGCGCTCACGCTTGAATGGGTTACTAAAGGATGCCCCACTGAGGCTATTTAAAACTCTTTAAATGCAACTAATCTGATTTGCTCATTTTGAATAGTGCATTCCAATAGTCCTCCGGTGTCCCATAATACCTCTTCTCACCGAGAGAGCTGCGAGGAATGGCACAGCAGTGTTTGAAAGTGGCAGAAATAGACATTGGCCCACTCCATAAAGAGAGAGAGAGGGAGGGAGAAAGAGAGAGACAAAAGGAGATAAGCTGAATCTAATTGCATTCCAGAGACATCCTGTTAGGATGCGCCGCTGCAGGCTCCGCCTCTGTCAATGAGAAGGTCTTAAACAGGCTTACCTTTCTGGAGCTCCAGCCCACTGGAGCTGGGGAGAACAGTGACTTAATGAAGTGGCTCACGGAAGCGTTCTGAAATATTCAATTTTTCTGCTGTAGTCTTTTTTTGCTTTTTTATTTTTCTCCCTTTCCCCTCCAATTGACCTTGATTTGCTGTAGATATACTATGAAAAGAATAGATGTTACTGATGTCTATCTTCTCATCGACTAAATAAAGATGCATTTTGTATTCCCTCTCAAAAATTCCCTTGGTGAAGAGTTCAACATTTTGATTGCATTTTTAGACCCTATACCAAATCAACAAATGGATAATAAATTTTTTTTGTACTTCACTTTAAACCAAAACAAATGTTAATTGGAGTTTTTAGTGAGCATAACCTTGCAATGCTGTGCTGTTAGTTTTCCTAGTGCCAAGTGCCCCTCACAGAACATGAGTAACTTAGCATTTGTAAACAATGGTAATGACCATAGAAAGTGCCTACATTGTCTGTTTGTAAATGGTTTTCTTTTCCCCCCACACCTGTTACAGTTGTTTCATCATGGAGGACAGGGGATACCTTGTGGCTCATCCCACGCTAATTGACCCTAAAGGGCACGCCCCGGCTGAGCAGCAGCACATCACGCACAAGGTGGGGCCAGGGGGACTGTCAGCCAATCAGTGGCCCCCAATGTGTCATTCTGCCTCCTCTGAGATCTCAGTGTTTAAAAAGCTCTCTCTCTCTATCACCCCCTCACCTGTCTCCTTCACTGTGACCAGTGCACAGAGACGATCATTGACCTCCTTTGTGCTTTCACCCGACAGGAGCCGCTGGTCGCTAATGACATCCTCAACCACCCCAACTTTGTGAAGAAAAACCTGTGCAACAGCTTCAGTGACCGGACAGTGCAGCGCTTCTACAAGTTCAACACCAGCATCGTGGTGAGTGCAGAGGGAAGGCGGCGTCCATCTCTGCAGATATCACTCAGCCTGTCCAAGATGAAGGAAAAAGGCTTCACAGGCTGTGCTTCTTGTTTTTTCTTCGGTGTCACAACCCCACCAAGTGGTGTATTGTAGAATAGCAGCCTCATTTCCTTGTAACTGTATATTGTCTGTAATTACTGTGTTGACACACACATAGATCTGAGGTTCTGATTCAGTATATTTAATATTGGAGTAATAATGAATAATCATTTATTACACAGGTAAAACATAGTAAAAACCAAAGGTTTACTGTGCGTCAGGTGGTGAAATTGTGCGATTATTGACACGTAACTCCAATGCCTTTGTCCTCTCCAGGGTGACCTGACAAACCTGGTCCACGGAAGTCACTGCTCCAAGTACCGTTTGACCCGGATCCCCGGCACCAACGCTTTTGCTGGCATCGTGAACGAGACGTGCGACTCACTGGCTTTCTGCGCCTGCAGCACGGTGGACCGACTGTGCCTCAACTGCCACAGGTCAGCAGGGTCTTTGAGCTAGGGGCTGTGCCTCAACTGCCACAGGTCAGCAGAGTCTGTGAGCTAGGGGCTGTGCCTCAACTGCCACAGGTCAGCAGGGTCTTTGAGCTAGGGGCTGTGCCTCAACTGCCACAGGTCAGCAGGGTCTGTGAGCTAGGGGCTGTGCCTCAACTGCCACAGGTCAGCAGAGTCTTTGAGCTAGGGGCTGTGCCTCAACTGCCACAGGTCAGCAGAGTCTGTGAGCTAGGGGCTGTGCCTCAACTGCCACAGGTCAGCAGAGTCTGTGAGCTAGGGGCTGTGCCTCAACTGCCACAGGTCAGCAGAGTCTGTGAGCTAGGGGCTGTGCCTCAACTGCCACAGGTCAGCAGAGCCTGTGAGCTAGGGGCTGTGCCTCAACTGCCACAGGTCAGCAGGGTCTTTGAGCTAGGAGCTGTGCCTCAGCTGCCACAGGTCAGCAGAGTCTGTGAGCTAGGGGCTGTGCCTCAACTGCCACAGGTCAGCAGAGTCTGTGAGCTAGGGGCTGTGCCTTAACTGCCACAGGTCAGCAGAGTCTGTGAGCTAGGGGCTGTGCCTCAACTGCCACAGGTCAGCAGAGTCTGTGAGGTAGGGGCTGTGCCTCAACTGCCAAAGGTCAGCAGAGTCTGTGAGCTAGGGGCTGTGCCTTAACTGCCACAGGTCAGCAGTTTGATTGCATTTGTATCCTCTCTCAATTACACCTTTTTTGCTTAAAGCTGGATTTTGCGACTTTCTCAACAGTCGCATTTGTTGTCAAAAATTTAAGTCATAACATCCATTGGCCCTGCCCACAGAGAAAGAGACACACACCCCCCCCCCCCACCCCACTGGTTCCACAGACCTCGTCATGAACGTGTAACCGGCCTATCTCTTCGAATGGTTTGCGTCATTAGCCACCTTTGTTTTGAAAACACCAAATACAGTGCACAAAATAAATTTGGGCCGAATCACTGGTTTTAGAATGCAGAATTTGAGGGTATAAACAGTGTATGATGCTGGATTTCTCTCACAGCATCTCTTTCTATGATTGCTGCCAACTGAGCATGACCGTTCCCTGATATTTTTCAAAAAAGCGTACTCCAGCTTTAATTTGTTTCCTCATATACTGGTATATGTTTGTTTTATCCTTATACCATCATTTCCTTATAAAGATTCCAGAAACGTTTAGGCATTCATCTGTTAGCACATATTCAGATATTTACATATTGCTAGAACACCTTGAAAGTCTATGAATTATGAGATAATCGTATTCTCCACAGGATGGAGCAGAATGAATGTGAGTGTCCGTGTGAGTGCCCCCTGGAGGTGAATGAGTGTACTGGAAACCTCACCAATGCAGAGAACAGGTGAGCCCTACAAATTGTTTTATCAATTGTATAATCAAAAGAGACTCTTCAGATTGAGTTGGAAAAGTGAGCTTGTTACAGGGCGTACGCGGATGCTTGGGCATCTGTAGTGAGTAATTCACTGTTAGTCATGCGGTTTTGTTTTCTAATGAGTGCAGTTGCTTGTCATTTCATCAAGCGCAGTTTGTCATGGTAATTGGATGCCAAGCCGTCCCATCTGCAATTGACAATTCATTTTCATGCTTAATAATACATTCTGAAGCTGTCCTCCTTGACATGGTGAGTAATTGCAGTGAAATAATGGTTTTCTTATGTTGGCCACTTCCTCCTTGGGTTCTATGTAGTCTGCAGTGAGTTTGGAGGACAGCAGTTTGATGGTTTTTGCTTGTTGCAGGAACCCGAGCTGTGAGGTACATCAGGAGCCCCTCTCTCTGACGGTCATTGACTCCAGCCTGCAGGACACGCTGCCCCAGTGCATCAACACCCGCTGCAGCCAGCGCTTCACCAGCAGGTAACACACGCCCCTTTTTCCCCTGACACCCCCCCCAGGATGTGAAGGCGTATATATCACATGTGCTGTTGTAAGGGGGTTTAAATGGATTGGATTTAGATTAAAGCAAATATCAGTGGATATCATGCTGAGCTGTAGATTACACTCTCACACTTATTTTCCTGGCTGAGATATATATATATATATACATACACACACACACACATACTGTGTGTGTGTGTGTAATATGAGTATGTATACATATTATAGCATATATTAATCAGTCTGTGTTTCATATTTTTTGTATTCTTGCATCTTTAATTGGGTTGTTAAGTTCATTATGGAGTTGTATGTTCAGTGCTGAAGGAATGTAATACCAGTCCACTTCTAAATGAATGACAATGTAAATATAGTAGAAAGACTTAATTGCATGTAGTCTTTTCTCATAATGCTGCTTAACTATACCCTGCCAATGCTTGATCACCACTAATTAGGGCTGTCAGATTTATATTCAAAATTAGAATATTCCTCCAACAGGAAAAATAACATTTTTTTTCAAATTGTTAAAATTAACCTTTGAATGCATAATTGTTTTTTATAATTTGTGCACACTGAAGATGAAGCAATCTTAACATGTATCAAAACATTCTTGCTTCTGAATGACCCTTTTTTTCACTGGTGTATAACCAATCAGGTTTTGAATTTTAAAAAATGATCACAGCTGATTAATGTTCTGCAGCAAGAGATGATGATAGAGGTATGGGGATGCACCACTACCAGTTGACCAGAATCCTCTGGTGTGGTGGAAAGCCATAGCACAGATAGGCTCTTCTGTTCAAGCAGAGCATGTTTTTCTCTCTGCAGGGAACATTGTAAATAATATAAATAAAAATAAAAAAACATGCAGCACTCGCCTCTAACCAAGTAGAATGTCTTGTGTTTTTGGCAAATAATCTATAAAAGGATTGTGCTAATACAGGCTGCCAAACAGAAACAGAAATGTTTTTCACAAGTCTCATCACTTTTCATCATTTTTTTCATCATCGTAGCCTGTTTTTGTCCCCCAGGTTGTTCTCACAGAATGGAGAATGTTGTGGTCAGTGTGAAATAAGGGGTTCATTGTTAGGTTAAAATACATTTGTACATTGTTACAAACGATAATCTTGTCAGTAATATTTACCAAAAGTAAATAAGGGTAAGTAACCCTGCTGTCCGTTCTCTCACTATCCGTATACAAATTCTGTAAAATCTTTAATTGGAACATTGCCTTCCATTGCCCTTGTGTCCTTCTTGCACCCCCTTGTGGACATAACACACATAACGGGAAGCGCCTAAAAGTATCCTATGCATTTTATGGCAATGCAATAATTATGCTAATTTTAAAATATAAACATAATTGGATCTCTGTAATTGTCTTTGAATATAGTATTAAAATTAAATTTCTTTTAGTCGAGTCGACAGCCGTCCTACTAATTGTTTTGTCTTAACCTTGCTATACCCCTTTTTTAACCTGTGGAAATGTTGCTGGGTTGATTTTGTATGCTGGATTGGTGGTGAGGTACAGTAATGTAAGAAAAACTGCAGATTAATGCTGCTGCCTTTACACCTTTACAGTAGAGATATTTCTGCGCGTGATGATGTGGGGAGAGCCAGCCTGAATAACAGCAAGCCCTCTCCCCAGGTTTCTCTACGGTAACTGGAGTTAGCGTTTGGTAATGAGCCGACTCTGTGCTTGCAGCGACTGCTTCGGCGTGCTGGACTGTGAGTGGTGCATGGTGGACAGCGATGGGAAGACCCACCTGGACAAGCCCTACTGCGCCCTTCAGAAGGAGTGTTTCGGGGGGATTGTGGGAGCCAAGAGCCCTTACATGGACGCAATGGGGGCACCTGGGTGAGTCTCTGATCTGTGTGACTGAGTGACAGCCAGTTTCCCTTCTGTTCTGTTGCCATTTCCTGCGTCCCAGACTCCCAGCACAGGTCAGCTCAGGGTTTCAGTGGTCAGTCTAGCAGAGTGATTCACGGCTCCTGCACGAAAATAGAAATCCCTCTTTTGATTTGAGTAAATATTTGCCTTGTGGCACTTTGTATATGAAATCTTTGTGTGTAAATCCCATTTCATGCCGGCTGCTCTAATCCCGGCCTCCTCAGAGGGGCGGGCTGCCTCTCCCCATGCGTTTCCTTGTTTTAGTTTCCCCGTGTGGTCGTGGAAAATGTTACATTTTTAATCAACCCTCTTGGGTTACAGGTGCATGGGCTTGGGATATACACTGTCAGCCCAGACTCAGAGAGAGCCTGGGGGCTAAATGCCATTTACCATCTACTTACTATTGGCACTTGAAGCATTAAAAAACAAATAACATGT
This sequence comes from Synaphobranchus kaupii, assembly GCA_029718625.1. NCBI lineage: Eukaryota > Metazoa > Chordata > Actinopteri > Anguilliformes > Synaphobranchidae > Synaphobranchus > Synaphobranchus kaupii. The sequence goes on along the minus strand of CM056377.1, from coordinate 99,793,906 downwards.
AACCATATGCATAAATAATTGTGACAATAGGCCTATTTTGACATAATGCCTGAAAACCTCCCACCATTGACAGGGCAATAAATAATCACAATGAACATTTTAAGAGTAAGGCTATGTTTATACACATGAACTTATCCATACACTATTTCATAACTAGCTTGTGGAAAATAGATGGCTAGAGGAAAATATACTATATAGTACTATATAGTATATATGGAGGAACAGTGAGAATTAGACTGTATTTGGTGTAGAGGAACAGTGAGAACAAGACAATTTCTGTATTTTTTGTACCGAAATGGTTAGAACAAGACTGTATTTGGTGTAGAGGAACAGTGAGAATTAGACTGTATTTGATGCAGATGTACAGTGAGAATAAGAATGTATTTGGTATAGAGGAACAGTGAGAAGTGGACTGTATTTGGTGTAGAGGAACAGTGAGAATTAGACTGTATTTGATGCAGATGAACAATGAGAATAAGAATGTATTTGGAGTAGAGCAATGGAGAAATAGGCTGTGCATGGTGTACAGTTACAGTCAGAAATGGACTGTGTGTAGAGGGTAGCGTGCATTGATGTGGGGTGTTAACTTTGCGGTATAAAACACTGTATCGCCCTCTGCAGATGACGAGGTGACGCATCTCAACATGATCAAGAGTGCGCCAGTAGGACCAGTGGCCGGAGGCATCATGGGGTGCATAATGGTGCTGGTGCTGGCCGTGTACGCGTACCGCCACCAGATCCACCGCCGCAGCCATCAGCACATGTCCCCGCTGGCAGCCCAAGGTGAGAGAGACCCCCGGATGGCCTACTGTTCCCAGGCCCTGCTTCCGCGCAGCGAGCCACGTGCGTCGCGTGGGGGGGTGATTCCGTGAAATAAAGCTCCTGACTGCCGCACAACGAGGTCTGGAGCGTCTCCCGTAATGAGATGATAAACACAACATTATTATTTTTGAGTAAGGAGATAAATTAGAGCAATTTCTTTGCGTAATCCTTCTAAGCGTTTTCCAGGCCCTCAGGCTTAGCGGGTTTTCTATGCACGTTACCTCCGGACACTCGCAAAGCAAAAATGAATCTGTTTCACATCCTAACCTTTGACCAGTTGCATGCAGCTTATTACTTTTTAAGCAATCAGAAAGCAATGACCAAAATCAGCACTGGGTCAGGTGAAGTTTCACCAAGTACTTGATTTTACGGAAAGCTTGGAATGCCCTAGATGAGTTTGTGACTCCAAAGGTGAGGGGTGTTTGATTAATGTACCAAGTGTGCCCGCACTCCGACTGCAGAGTACTACTGTCTGATGAGCCTTGCTTTCATCTGTCCTCAGAGATGTCTGTCAGGATGTCCAACCTGGACAACGAGCGTGACGAGAGGGACGAGGACAGCCACGAGGATAGGGGGATAAGTAAGGAAACTCTTTGCAGCTGAGGGATTTCAGAAGTGTCTGTTCCCCTGTTGGGTGAAGAGTCTGTGATTAACATAGGATGTAATGGAATTATGTTATCAGTCAGTCATCTGTAGATCTCAATCTCTGAACATCTTGCCTCCTAATAGATTTGAAATGAGTGAGTGAACAGTAGGGCAATATGTAGATTGCATTGTTATATTTCACAAGTTGATATTACAAGCTTATGAATAGATTTCCATATTCAACCCTGTATTTTAGACCAGAAATGTTGTTTACACTTCACAGTACTGCCACACTTTAATGGCAGCTCTGGGTTTGAATCTATAATTTGATATAATTTTGATTGATGTGTGTATATTTATATGCAAAAAGGTCAGCTGTATCAAAGCTCGTGTTGTGCTCTTGTTGAGAGCCTTGGCTCCAGACACAAGGTTAATGCTGTCATACATCTCCCTTGTGCAGTCAGCAACACGCGCTTCATCGCCGCGGTGATAGAGAGACACACACACAGTCCGGAGCGTAGGAGGAGATACTGGGGAAGGTCTGGCACAGAGAGTGACCATGGTAAGAGCTTTTGTTTGCCTCTGTCAGTTAAGGTTTGCGCAGTTTACGTGGGTGTGGATTTCACTCTTTCAACTCTTTGTTCTGAGCGCGCTGCAAAGGACATTGGGGAACAGCCTAGTGCTCTCATGGAAATACTGCACCACCAACAAACAATACTGTGACCCAGATTTATGGCAGATTTACTTTTACTAAATAAATGTATTGTTCAGTTTTTCTTTTTACATTTCCCCCCCCCCCCCCCCCATTTCTTACGCACCTTGTCAGCTTGTCACTGAAGAAATGAAAAATGTGTAATCCCTTAAATTTGTTATTCAGTGTTAGTCAGCGCCCGACACCTTGTATTAGTGATCACAGCAAAAACACAGTGGTGGTATTTTTCTCAATTTCATACCTTGACTGTGCTATTGATCCCATGGCTAAGCTCTCCACATGTAGCACTGGAACTTCCCTCATTGTTGCTTACTGCATCAGAAGCATGGCCTTCAAAGCCAGCGCGGATGAGTTGGGTGGATGCCCCTCCCCTCATACCCTGGGACCGCCCGCTCTGGAAAGCGTTGTGTAACCGCGGATAAGAAAAGCAGCTGTGCTCACGTGGAACGCCGTGAGGAGAAGACCAACTTTGAGCGGCAGCGAAAGTTCTGCTGTCAAAGGTGTCCTCCCACTGCAGGCCGACTCATACAGCTGAGGGGGTCACGAATGCAGAAATCGATTCAGCTTGAGCGCCGAACGGGGGCTTTCAGCCTTTAATGCGTTCTCTGAATCATCCCAGCCACCCCCAACGCAACTTTCACCAACACGCAAGACCACTTGGAAGGCAGTGTTGCAGATAGCTGTGGTTGACTTTGATTTCACCAGCGTTTAAAAAAAAAAAATAATAATAATAATTTTATTACTTGGCAGCGTTCTAGTCAGATAAACCCGGTAATGGAGTTTGGACCAAAGTGCCAGGCTTCCTCTCACACTCCACCGTACTGTTTCAGAGCGGGCTCCACTTTACAAGACTGTCGAGGGCGGTTATTTCATTTTCTAAAGTGGTCTGTGACAATGGCATGGATAATATGGCACTCTTGGAAACAATAAGGAGAGCTTGAATGTGTCACAGAGGTGAGAGATTATAGCCCTCCCTTGGTCTGTTCAGAACAAGTGGATTGCAATTTGTGGATTCCATCTTCATGAAGTCTTCTTAAAAGCATTTTCTGTTCACTGTGGGAGCACCCACATACCTGAAACAAACGTTACCTTTGGAGCTCCGCAGAACCTAATCTTCAGGTTCAGTTTTATTTTCTTTGTTATTCACTGAAATGTGCTGAAGATGTTTTTATACATCTTTTTATCTTTTAGGATAAATGCTGTGGCAAAATGAATGTTGAGCTTTTAATACAAACCCGATTATTTCAATGAAAGTAGAGGACCTTGGGGAAGTGAAGCCTTGCATTTTGTTACAGAGTAAAGGTTTGAAAGGAACAGAAAATTCCCATAGTCTGCTCCAGGCATACTCAAATTTGGCCCTCAAGGTCAGTAGTACTGCTGGGTTTCTCTTCTGCCTGAGAGTCCATAGTCCAATAATGTTACTGATTGGCCAGAGGCTTAAATCAGTCCCTGATAAGAGGGGAGGAATGAAAACCAGCAGCACTACTGGCCCAAAGGCTAGATTTGAGCACCCCTGGTCTGTCCTTCTCATTGTGCCCGAGGAACAGAAACCTTCACACGGATCACTCCTATATCAGTTCCCCACACACCTGTAAACAACCAGACATTTCAGTTTTTAAGAAAGGATGACTCTGCCCTACTTCTGTGAAAGTTCAGAAGAAAATAATTCTGAGATGATGAAATCCGAAGTGGTCAAAAGTAATTTGTGTGTGTTTTATAGGTTACAGTATATTTTGGAATTTCAATGAGTCCTACATGTATGTGTCTGTGTTTGTATCCACATTCAGGCTACAGCACCATGAGTCCCCAGGAGGACAGTGAGAACCCGCCCTGCAACAACGACCCCCTGTCAGCAGGTGTGGACGTGGGTAACCACGATGAAGACCTGGATCTGGACACACCCCCACAGACCGCCGCCTTGCTCAGCCACAAGTTCCACCCGTACCGACACCCACACCATCACCCGCTACACCACACGCACCACCTGCAGGCTGCGGTCACTGTGCACAGCGTTGACGCAGAGTGCTGATTGGCACCGCCCTTCCGCCCCACCCACCCACCCACCCCCCCTGCAAACAGCTGCTGCGTGAGCCGCACTCAAATCCCATCCCAAAGGAGACATTTGATCCCACTCAACTTGTTGGAGGTGAGAGGAGGGGATGGACTCAGCGAGGAAGAACAAAGCAGGCCCCTGCTACTCAACCCTGCTGGAGACTTCCTCTGAAGGACTCACGTAACCTTTACAGGACAACACTGGTGGAAATGGGAAATGTGAGCTGTTCAACATGAAGAGTCAAAGTGAAGCAGCGCTTGTGTGGGTTGGGGGGAGGGGGAGGGGAGTGAATTAGTTGAGAAATGTAAACAATGCATCTCAGATTTGTTTTTAACAAAAGGATTATTTTTCTACTATTTATTTAACTGGAACGGAAATGAACAAGTTCAGTCGATGAATCTGAGCTAAGGGCACATGTCCTATTGACTCTGTTTGAAAGCACCCTTTAAATAGTGACTGCAGCAGGCGGGAAACGGACATGCAGCACCTTTATTTTTTACTGCGGAAAATGACTCATTTTAAATGGTTTTACGTAACGTACGAAAGAGCAATGAACATGAACTGAAGATGAGGCAATTGAAATTGTAAAGCTAAAAGTGCTTGAAAATTGTCACTCCAAGACTGCAAGAATTACAACTTTCTTTTAAAGATTTTTTTTTTTATGCAAAAGGATGAGAACCTTAAACCTGGAGAGGGCATCTCTATACTTGCCCAAATCTCCAAACTTCAGAGCCAAAGCTGTGTGAGGCTTAGGTGTCCGTATGTGCAGTGACTGTCATCCTCTCAGAGGTCCTGGCTGTGTGGGATAGAGAGCACACTAAGCTTTGTTTGACTCCTCCATTGGGAATGCCACCCTTCTCCCATCTATGGCTATGTATCTCTTGGTGTAAATCATCAGTGTTGAATGGGTTCAATTTGTTTGGAAGCTACCTTAAGCTTTCAGGCTTGTCTTACTGATAAACCCGGTCTACAGTGTACACTTTGGGATGAATCCTGCGAGTGAGAAGGATCCAATTAAATTAAAAGGGACACATAGACTCACTCAGTCTCCATTGAAGGCATGATTTTACGGTTTTGTTTTTAAGTGTGATTAGCGATATTACATGCTTTTGTGTTTAAACATCAGCCCAGTGCACTGTTGACAAGAAGGGACTGTCAAAACAGTTCTGCTTCCCCAGTTGAACGTTTAATGTTTTGATTGGTTACTTCAGCAAAACCAGAGAGAATAATTGTATTCATTTAGTTTAGAAGTGGACTAATCTGGTGTTCTCCAAATTGTCTGATCCCAACAGTATAATGTCTGAATGTTTTTGTTTAAAAATAGCTATACATGTGTTTTACACTCCATTAGAAAAAGCCTTGTTTTTTTCTGTGTAAAGTGTATAGGTTGTGTGTTCTTGATAATCTTCAGTTTACTCTGGGTTGTTTTGAACTTTAAAAAAAATTGTACTGTTCATGGTATTGGACAAGACTAGCTTACTTATACTTTATGTCCATATTGGAATTTAAGATAGATTGAAATTGGTGATCTCATTTCCCCCTCTAAAAGGTTATAAAAAGTTTAATAAAATATTTGGCCGTTGGGAAAAAGGTGTCCTCTAATATCACAAACGGTTTTAGTCCAGGAAGATTTCAATATTTCTGGAATTCAAGACATTATAAATGTTTTTTATAAAATCCCTCTAATCTAATAAAATCTTGTAAATGGAATATTTGTTATAGGTGAACACAGAAAAATTTCATTATTATTTCAAAGTCTTGTAGCATCCTGTTAATCACCTCTGGTATTACCATAGCACATCTTTGAAAGTACTGCCATTTATGATGGAGAACATTAACAGTATTTACTGTTGTAAACAAGTGTAATCTTGTGTATACTGAACACTATGAATTTCATTAATGTACTGAAGGAGCTTCGATTTCTGTATATCATTCCTTTTTTTCCCTATGTAATATATAAAGATAATAATGGAGATTTATTGCAACATGAATGTAATAAAAGGTCCACTTCCATACTTTATTAGATCCTTGTCTTTGAATGTGTCCTCTGGCCCCTTTCGGGCCTCCTCTGTTGTACTTTCTGAAATGTACATTAATTGGACTTAAGTATCCTTCATTTAGATGAGTCCCACCCCAACACTCTGGCTGAGCATTGACCTTGTGAACAAATCCTTAAATAGCATGGCCTGTTCTACTATGAAAAAGGTTGTAATGTTGCAAGGTTACACTAGAGGCCACAAAATGGGATTTCCAGGGGATTATGTTAAAGGGATAGTTAGGAATTTTGGACATAATGTCTCAATTACGACTTACCCATGATGTAGTTGATTGATGGAAACCATTTTCAGCTAATTACATGCTGTCCCTTCTTTTAGACATACACACATTGCTAATGCTAGTGCAACTCTAAGGTAACCAGTAGCATCCACTACCAAACGCACTTAAACACTCCACAGTGCAAATAAAATACGACGACAGTCTATCGGGGTTATTTTGAGTGTTTAAACCATAATTTTTGAAGTCAAACTATCGTTGAATCCTTTACTTTGTGCTGACCTATAGTGGTGTTCAAATAAATAGCAGTGCGTTAAAAAAAGTGAATAAAGTGCAAATATTTTTTAATGGCTTTTAGTTCCATATTTCAAATGTAGTGGAAACATTACACATTCAATTCCAAATCAAAGCATTAACAAATTTTATCAAGTGCGTTATTCTTTTACAGGAAGCAAAGAAAAGGAATATTAATCTGTTAAAAAAAATAGCAGTTGACATTTTTCTCTTCAAACTCAAACACTTACTTATCTGTGTTGCATCGAGTCAACCAACTTCTGGCACCTAGAAACAGGTATTTCAGCCCAGGATGAACAAACTACATTCCACAGTTCCTGTGAATTTTTAGGTTTTGCTTCAGAAACGGCATTTTTTATGTCACCCCACAAGTTTTCAATGGGGTTGAGGTCGGGGATTGAGCTGGCCACTCCATTACCTCAATCCTTTTTGTCTGGAACCAGGATGTTGCTCGCTTACTCGTGTTTGGGGTCGTTGTCTTGTTGAAACACCCATTTCAGGGGCATTTCCTCTTCGGCATACGGCAACATAATCTCCAAGTATTTTGATGTATTCAAACTGATCCATGATCCCTGGTATACGATAAATAGGCCCAACACCGTAGTATGAAAAACATCCCCATACCATGATTTTTGCGTCGCCATGCTTCACTGTCTTCAGTGTACTGTGGCTTGAATTCAGTACCCGGGGGTTGTCTGACGTACTGTCGACGACCACTAGACCCGAAAAGAACAATTTTACTCATCAGTCCACAGAATGTCACGCCATTTCTCTTTGGGCCAATCGATGTGTTCCTTGGCAAATTTTAACCGATTCTGCACATGCCGTTTTTTCAACAATGGTGCTTTACGGGGGCTTCTTGCTGATAGCTTAGCTTCGATCAAACGTCTTCTGACTGTAACAGCACTTACAAGTAATTTTAGATCATCTTTAATCTTTCTGGAGGTGATGATTGGCTGAATCTTTGCCATTCTGACTATTCTCCGATCCGTTTTAACAGTAGTTGCTCGTTTTCTTCCGTGTGTTTCGGGTTTGTTGCCATTTTAAAGCATTTGAGATCATTTTAGCTGAGCATCCTATAATTTGCTGCACTTCTTTATACGTTTTCCCCTCTCCAATCAACTTTTTAATCAAATTACGTTGTTCCTCCGAACAATGTTTGGAACGGCCCATTTTACTTAGCAATTCAGAAGGAAATATATTTTATAACAATGTGTGAAACATTTGCTTCCCTTCTTCCTTAATAAAGGACAATTAATGACACCTGTTTTTTCACAGAATGAATGAATTCTCTAATTAAACTCCACACTGCTATTATTTTGAACACGCCCCTTTCAATGAATGAGTCAATTACTCAGAACAAGCAGCGTGCATGTCATGACAGTTGGGTCTGTTGTTTTTCTATTACAGTACTACATCTACAAGTAAATTATTTGCCATGCAGAAATATCACTACTACTAATAACAGTGGTTCATCAGGTTACTGATGTTGTACTGCTATTTTTTTTTAACACAACTGTATATTCTCTGGAAGTACGGCGGCGGAGCGATACTTTACGTTACCTACGAATGTAGTGCCGGCACTGGTCGACTACAACAACAAAGAAGAGCAACAAGTTGCAATGGCCATGTTCGCTCCACGGCCGTACTTCCACAGAGAATATAGGTCAGCACAAAGTAAAGGATTCAACAATAGTTTGACTTCAAAAATGACGGTATAAACCCCGATAGACTGTCGTCGTATTTTATTTGCTTTGGGTGTACTGTAGAGTGTTTACGTCCGTTTGGTAGTGGATGCTACCGGTTACCTTAAAGTTGCGCTAGCATTAGCAATGTGTGTATGTCCAGAAGAAAGGGACAGCATGGAATTAGCTGAAAATGGTTTCCATCAATCAACTACATCGTGGGTAAGTCGTAATTGAGACATTATGTCCAAAATTCCGAACTATCCCTTTAATATCTACTGTATTGCGTACAACTCTGCCTTTTTGTGTGGAATTTTATTATTTATATACTTGGCAGATGTCATGTATACCCACATTGCTTAATAAATTACAGTACGTCCAGGACTTGCTGCAGATAGATATAATATGTAAAAGCATAACTTGAACTGAGAAATAACAAGTTAACAATGTACCACAAAATGGCATAGGTATGGAGTCTGCTGTTTTCAGATGTAAGTAACTGTTTTTTGTAAGTCAACAGAGTAGTTGAAGTAGTTTTGGGGTGTGTTTTCTTCCCAAGTATGCTTCTATCATTTACAGTTGAAGTCAGAAGTTTACATACACTTAGGTTGAAGTCATTAAAACTCATTTTTAACCACTCCACAGATTTCGTGTTAGCAAACTATAGTGTTGGCAAGTCAGTTAGGACATCTACTTTGTGCATGACACAAGTAATTTTTCCAACAATTGTTTACATACAGATTATTTCACTTTGAATTCACTATATCACAATTCCAGTGGGTCAGAAGTTTACATACACTAAGTTGACTGTGCCTTTAACTTTTTTATATTTAGTCACATATCCTTTGCATGCCATGACTTCCTGATGTCTTTGACCCAACAACATCAAAAGACTCTTGATATCTTATGTTCTGGTACTCTTACAAGCGATACTATAACGTCTCTGCATTTGAATGGATCTCTATGGGAATTGGGGGTTGGGACTAGATTTAGCTGTAAATTATGCTGGAACAGTATGGAATACATGATTGGTAAAATGGCTGTAAGTCATCAAGGGTCTGAGATATCAAACAAGCCTCAAACCATCACTCTGCTTCCAGATTTGCAGTAGATATGGATGGATCACATTAAGGGTTGTTTCTCCTGACAAATTTTCCTATTGAACTCTATGGAAAAAATAAGTCAGGAGAAGAAACCCTTCAAGTTATCCATCCATATCTACTGTATTTCTGGCAGCAGAATGATGATTTAAGGCTTGTTTGATACGTCAGACCCTTGATGAGTTAGAGCCATTTAGCCAACCATGTGTTTCCATACTGTTCCAGTGTAATTTACAGCTAAATCTAGTCCCACCCACCAATTCCCATAGAGATCCATTCAAATAGAGATGTTATAGTATCGCTTGTAAGAGTACCAGAAAATAAGATCGAGAGTCTTTTGATGTTGTTGGGTCACAGACATCAGGAAGTCATGGCATGCAAAGGATTATGCAACCAAATATTAAAAATTTAAAGGCACAGTCAACACTATAGATTGCTAACATGAAATCTGTGGAGTGGTTAAAAATGAGTTTTAATGACTTCAACCTAAGTGTATGTAAACTTCCGACTTCAACTGTATGTACAAGCTGTATATGCCTTTAAATGGTCTTATAGTCTAACACTGAAACATACAAGCTGTTGTGCTCTCATTGAGTATCATACTTATTAATGATGTAATGCTGCTAGTTCTAGCACACACTTGAGTACTGTACTGTTCTTTTAATTAGGGCATATTGTCTTCACAGTAAGCACCACGGGTATGAGGATATATCAAAATGAATCTGTTTATTATTGAATAAATACAGAAGAAACTCCTTGGTACTATATAGGAAATATATTTCTCTGTTTGGAGGCATTTCACAGGAGAATAAATATTTTAGTTTTAGTATCACGTACATGCATCACAAGTGGCCCTTAATTAAAATAGCCTTGTTAGTTCACAGCTGCTGAAGGAGATGTGTGAGAAAGAGCATGCAACTTATCTGCACATGGGTGTAAAGCGGTCTGTTGTAAATTCAGTTGAAACCAAAACATTTTTTTTTATATTCAGGAGGATTGAAATGATATAATCACTGGTCTTTCTCAAGTGACAGTGGTTTTACTTGACAAGCAATTTACAACTTTACAATGTTTTTTTTAATGTAATACATATAATATAATGCAGCTATTAGTAGTTGAAGGTCAATTGAGTCAGGGGAAATTGGAAAAGTGAAAAAAATACTAATACTGTATCATAAGATGGAGACAAGAACAGGAGGAAGAGAGAAGATGTGGCCCAGCAAGAGCATATTTCCACAGAAAAATAGGCGCTGATAGGTGCACAGCTGGTTTGGAAGAATAATGCACAGATTGTGAATTTTATGTATTGGATTAATCTTTAATAGGAGTGAGCATGTGCACTAGTTTTTCTTGGAAATGTGTCCGTCTGAAGATATGGAATTCTGGATCCGGTACATCAACAGAGAGGACTACATATAGTTTGAAAGTGTAGTATGATGAGAGTATCACAATCCTATATCAAAGACAAGCACATTTTATTTGCTTTTTTTATATTTCTTTAAAAGTATGATTCACCAACAAATACTGGAAATGGCAATACATGGGTGCTAGTATTTTCAGTACTGAAATGATGCACTTAAGTGTTTATGTTCTTTGAAGCCTTAATCACTGTCAGGTAATCAAACACGCTCGTTTATGGACAGCATTCCTTGCATGCTGTCTTGCCAGTTATCCTTGAGATTTAAAAAGCAGGCGATGGGAAAACTTTCTGTGATGAACGCTGGCATGCTGGCAAGAAGTGGAACAGCTATTCTCAAGCAGGAGGCCATCAGGGAAATGTGAGCTCGAAATCCTCTCCCCTGCCAAAGAGCTGCTCAGAATCGGAACACATTCGGTGTCCAAGTTTCCTCAGGGCGTACCGTGTGCACTGTGAGGCCTGCTCATCCAACGGAAAACAGAGCCTTTCACTGTGAGCAAACACAAATGTGTCCTGAAACCCCTCTCTGCTTTATTCTCCCCCTTCCATGTTTACAGTTTGATGTGGACACTGGATAATCGGTAAAAATGCAGTGTGAAATGGTATAATTGCCAAATGAAGGAATAAATGAATAAATCATGCTGGTTTGTGATCCATGGATTCCACGAGGCCCCTCTCCAGCCTCCCACACGCCCACTTACGTTACCTCGCAGGCAAAGGTTCAAGGTTCCCATAGCTTCCTTACATAAACACATACATCCCAGGTGTTCAATTAGCCTGCTCTGCCACTCACCAACACCCACAAGGTAGTTTTGTGTATTGAAATTTCCTCTTTTTTCTCCCAACTCCCACTCAGTAGTTTTCTGAATCATACATTTATTGGTGGCACTCTTGGCTGAGAGTGTTCATTTCTATTCCACTTTTCTGAAGGCTTTTATTATCAGCCATATCGTAGTGCACCCCACAGATTTCCACTAAATCCCCCAAGATGTGAATTCTTCCATTGTCTTTTCTTCAGATTTAAGAAAATGTATGATGCTAATTGTAGCCTATGCACAATAGTTACAACAGCTTTTCCATTTTTGGTATATGGGTAGGGGGACAGCCAGATGAAATGTCTTAAGTGGCATTTAAAAATAAATAAATAAATAAATAAATAAGGATCATACACTGCCTGGCCAAAAAAAAAGTCGCACACTCTAATATTTAGTTGGACCGCCTTTAGCTTTGATTACGGCGCGCATTTGTTGTGGCATTGTTTCGACAACCTTATGCAATGTCACAACATTTATTTCCATCCAGAGTAGCATAAGTTTTTGGCTGAGATCTTGTATTGACGACGGGAGAGTCGAACTACTCCGTAAAGTGTTCTCCAGCACATCCCAAAGACTTTCAATGGGGTTAAGGTCAGGAATCTGGTGGCTAGTTCATGTGTGAAAATGATTCCTCATGCTCCCTGAACCACTCTTTCACAATTTGAGCCCGATGAATCTTGGCATTGTCATCCTGGCATATGCCCATTGATGGGATAACCCGGTCATTCAGTACATTCAGGTACTTCGCTGACTTCATTTTATTGCTGCATAATGTTGCTGAGCCTAGACCTGACCAACTGAAGCAACCCCAGATCATAACACTGCCTCCAGAGGCTTGTACAGTGGGCACTATGCATGACGGGTGCAATGGCGACTTTTTTTTTGGCCGGGCAGTGTATAATAACTGTCTTTTCATGACCAGCCCAAATAAAAACTTTGTAAATAATTCGATATTACAAATATATCACAAATATATCTGAAAAACCGTCTTTCCTGCAATTTAGACTACATTGTAAATTCATATATAGGCCTATTCAAATATTATTTTCAGTTCAATTAGGTCCTCAATTGTGTGGAAATATTATAGCTAGCTAATACATGCAGTGTTAATATCCATATCCTTGCAGCACTATTTTACATCCAAGTGTAAGAACATTTACTAGGTTAAAGCCCGGAGGATAGGTTATAGGCCTATAACTTTTTCATCACATTACGTTAAAGCTGCATATGTGGTTGATACTGTCGATTGGGTAGCGTTATTGGACTTTTCGAAGAACATGCGATTAAATCAGTCACATTAATTTAAATGTGTGACGTCCACAGGATGGCGTTAATTTATTTCTTAATATTGTTTCCACTTCTTAGGCTACCGTTCGTATACCAAACAGTGGGGGTCGCCAAGTGTACGGTACAGTGTGGTGCTTTAGGCCATACCTTTTCGGCTGCTCTTCTGTCGATGGAGCGACGGCAAAATACAGACGCCCACCTCCTGCTGCTTCCACTCACTCGCCACAGAGCTTATCAAAATGGCGGCAGCTTCCTCCATCCAGCCGCCGAGCGTACACGCTCTAAACCAGGAAAATACACCTTTCCCGGATTCTGACAGCCCCGAGAGCCGACTGGACGAGGACACAACATCCGAGGGGCCATGTCTTCGAGTATTGTCTGATTTAGAGCCGGAGGAAATCGAAAAGAGGCTGGAAAAAACTCGCAGGGAGCTGAGCAACAGGAGGAAAATCCTCATCAAGAACCTGCCACAAGATATAACCAACCAGGTAACGTGATTAATTTACCTATTCATTTTAAGATGAAGTGCAACGTAGCGGCGTACCATTTGCTACTGTTGTCAAACTTTTTTCTTTTTTTTACCCCAAACATTTAGTAATTATATTTTTATAGCAAAGGATGGATACGCGTATGTTTGGCATTACTTTGACACACTTTTTTGCAGTTTGCTATCACACAAAAATATAGGCGTTGGGCGAACATGTTACAGAATCACAGGGAAGACCCGGGCACTTCTTGGTGGTTGAAAGCCACGTTACACTTGTTTGCAAGCAAGCTAAGCTATTACAGACATCAGGAATGGGCAGAAAAGAAAGCGACCACAATGTCGATGGGCGCGTAGCCTACAATTCCTAGAAATATAACGAATTACTCCCAGCGTCCATGCAATTCTGTTAAAGGAACAATTGTTCTGTTGTTACTTTTATATCAGACGAGCATATTGTATCTCAACCGTTGTAGCTAATTGTGTCGTTAGCTGGCCTCGGGACGTAACGTTAGTTAATAATTTCCACAATGTAGCCTAATCAATATGTCCGAAATATTAACTAACAGCGAGCTAATGGTTCACTGTTTGGGAAATAATTGTACGGACAGTACTTTTATCACGGTGTGTGCGTGCATTAGCGTAACTCGTCGTCTTTCGTAACGTATCCCAAACTTCTTATGTTCACTGTCTCACTCACCTATTTGCAGCCATGGCGAAACTTGAATGACCTCCTTAATTAACTGAAGTTCCCTAACGGCAAAATAAAAGTTATTCTATTTTATTCTATTAATTTAATGACACAACAGGGTGTCGTCGATGCGTAGAAGTGACATTCTAAATGATGCAGCGTTATTGAACTACTAGGCGAACCGCTATCCGATACTCGCTCGAGGAAATGCTGTTACCAACGTACGTTTTAATATTTAACCGCGTGGGTCGAACTCCGGTAGTTATAGCTAGATAGACAGAGAGCTAACTAAATGCAAGTACAAACACATGTTAGCGCCTGCTGTGGATGAACTAGCTGCCTCGGAAGCCTTTCCGGAGATGAGGGTTGGTGTGTTATGGACAGTCAAAAACAGCATCACATGCATTATAATTAATCTCAATCAATTGGTAGGTATGTATACGCAGCCTATTGAAACCTATGAAACATCGCTTTTAGATGCTTGAAGCTGATTACTTTCCATGCATGGGAGAATGCTAGTTTATTGGGATTTTCTTCACTCTGCTCCATTAGACCAGTTAATTTTGAGAAGTCATTTTTTTCAAGATGTCCATGTTCAAAGTGTCATTCAGTATAGTTTGAAATATCACCTTGGGTGCATGAATAATTGTGTTTCCCCTCCAGGACCTAACCCCCATTGTGAAATTGCTCCAGGCCATAATGTCTCTCAGGCAAAGGCATTTGCTAGTGAAGCATGTCTGTATGTAGCCGAAGGGTGGATTGCACATTCCCATTCAGCCAGGTGAATCTGTGTGTGTGGCATTATTTCACAGCAGTTTCCAGAATGTCAGTGCTGGATTGTGGTACAAAAAAGCAAGGTCTTTTAATGATGAATATGTGGTTTTTATAGCCCATATGTGGCTCTCTTTCGTTCTGGAAATAGGTGATTTGGCTATCTAAGATGTTGGCTATATTCTGAGTGCTTTTGTCTGAAAAGACGAATGGTATACAGTATCAGTTACAGCATTATACAGAACAGATTTTTAACACCCTTTCTGTCTTTATTTAACATGTTAAAAAAATAAATAACTTAATGTACATTACTGCTTGTTTTGTATTTTTCTTGCTGATGTAAAGCAGAGATTTCTGGTACATGTGGGTTTGCATAGAAGCGATCAGCGTCTCACCCTTTTACTGCACTGTGACTTTTCTCATAAAGCACAGATAAAGAGGGAGCTGTGGACCCTGCTGCTTTGCGTACACTATTTGCCCCTGCGTTTCCACACCGGAAAGTTCCTATACCGCTGCCACTTAGCGCTTCATTCCGAACTGAGCACTCTCGCTGTGCCATGGTTCAGGATGAAGGTGGTGCTTGGAACGGCCGGATGATAATAAGATGGGTGATGGATGCCCTGTCAGAGGGCGCCCGCGCAGGCAGAGCTTCCTGCCGAAGACGACGACTAACGGTCGAGCCACTCAATTATTCAGGCCCTTCATCAGCAGGTGTTCTGCTCCGCAGGTGGGACTAAATGAGGAGGGACGCGCATGCGAGCGACCCGGCTTATTTTGCGCTGTCCGCCTGGCAGGAGTCAGTACGTGTGGCCGCCCCCCTCCCCGCTCCCAGGACACAGTCACCGCGTGTGTCAACAGCAGATGTTCTTGAATCTGTCTCTCAAACAGCACGGCCCCGTCTGGTCCCCCGCACTCAAATTTTGCCTGTTTATTGATGTGTTTCTTATAGTTGCTTTTTATGCGCAAATTACCCCCAGGTCTGATGTAGATGGAAAAACCGAGGTGTACCCTGCAGGAATTAAACAGGCAGGGTTGGTTGGTTGCCGTCAAGAAAAGGAGGGAAATCATGTTTTTATTTTTGCATTGTTTTCCGTCTCTTTATTTTTGCTTTTCTTAATTTTCGCAGTACTCACTCGGGGAACCAGCCCAATGCCAATGAACATAGCAAGATGGCACATAAATATGCATTAGCCTGATATTTCTGCTGCGGTGGGACAATTACGGGGGTTGGTATGGTACTCCATGGACCCGTACTGTATGTATGCTGTGAAACAGTCAGCAATAGGAGCAGCACGTTGCTAGTAGCTGTTTGTGAGGGAGTTTGCTGGCACGGTGTTATTTGAAGATGTTATACTGAGGCGAGTGCTGAGCAAGGCCAAGGGTCCTACACCTGAGCTAGTGGAGAGGGATCAGACACAGTCGCTCAATTCTCAGCACACTTAAATGACCTACTGCTGTCCTTCTTGTTCCGAGACTCAGTTCACCCCTGCCCTGTTCCCGTATGAATGCGAAAGAGCTCTACTTCCCCTGCAGGGATGTACTCTTGCATAAGAAACTGCTCCATATGTGCCTCTTTAGCTGTGCCGTTGCATCCACATTTCAGTGGACAAGGATAATGAGACGGACGGAAGCTTGTTTGAGCCGGCGGAGCTCACCGGCGGACCAACACTTCCGCGCTCCGCTGCTCTCCCCCCTGGGCCCAACTCGCTGGGTACGGCGCGGCCAGGTCACAGACGTCTACCGGCCCCTTTCCTTAGGCGGGTGTCGGGGGTCACGGCACGTGCTTAACATTACGATTTCCATTACGCTCCGACATACCCTCCTTTCAGGGGATTACCTGCGTGAGGCAACCCAAGGGCACTGTGACCGTTGCCACGGCACACGCCAGCGCCCACCGTGTGAAAGACACCATAAGGTGCCATGTGACTTCGGGCAGAACTGGAGAAAAGTGCCAGAGCCGACTTTCACTTCCAGGGCTCACTTTCACCACGAATCTGCAGGAAACGCCGTCATGCTGTCTCCTGAAAACATCCGATTAGGCTGGGATGACTGAGGGCCTCACAAATAGGTGACTGAGAGATGAATGGAACGGATGCATTAGTAAAGACAAGGAATCAACATTTCCATGCCTGCGCTCCTGCCTTCCCAGATGTTCACCACTGAAATGATTTCTAGGCAGATTAAAATTTAATGACGTTTGTGTGTAAAGCAATAGGGAAAAAGCCCTGATGTCTTAATCCTTACGCCAGTGTCAGAGTGCCTAGCCCGGGTTTTCTACTCATTTAAGACCCATTATTCTCCCTGGAAGAAACTGCATTAGGGGCAGCGTTTGAAATCCTCTGTATTGAATATGTCTCCTTTATCACAGACGGAGACAGACAGCTCTCCTCCCTACATTGTTCGAGTAATCAAATGGGAAAAGGTTGCAGATTCTCTTAAAGGAATAGAGGCGCACTATGATACCAGTTACAACAGATGACACTATAGCCTCTGGGTTGGGTGCTTTTTGTCAGGGGGGTGTGTAGCAACACAGTTTTAGCTGTTGCACTAAGTGCACTGTTGCTGTCAACTGCGGTGAGATCATGTCACTTTGCTCAAATATCACCACTTCCAGGATTGAATGGTGACTGCACACTAACTAATGCGATGACTGGGAGGATGTGTGTGTCTGTGTGTCTGTGTGTGTGCGTGTGCGTGTATGCACACCCATGCGGTTTTCAGAATGGGGGCTTTGCATTCGCTTAGTGTCAGCTTGCACAATATGCACACAGAAGACAAAAGGCATTGCAGCTCATGCCTTTTATTTTTGGCTGGAAACAGTGCTCAGCACAGCATCGGCTGGGCTCTCAGAAGCACAGCAGACGACATGTGCAGCTCTCCAGTAGACGCAAATGAGAATCCAATAAAAATCCTGGGCTAGAAAAAGAGCCGTGGAGTGGCCAGAAGGGATTTTGTTTGCCGTTGTATTCTTCCATAGGATTGTGCTTTGTTCTGACTTTGAATAAACATGATTCTGTCCTGACCTTTTGGAGCAGGACCGGGATCAGGAGAGCGGGAGTTCCTCTCTTCATCCCGACTCTTCTGCAGGTGGCTCTCTGCTGGAGGAAGGCAAACTCGGATCGGAATGATTAATATGCACCGCATCTCCCAGCAGCCCTCTCGCTCTCCCCGCCCCTCCCTTCCCCTCCCCTCCCCTCCACGTCTCAGAGGAACCGTAAAGCCCCCCGGAGGTTAAAATGCATTTTCATCCTGCTCCTGTAATGCACCATGCCATTGTGAATGGCAGCTTCTCTGCTCTCACTGACTCCGTGTCAGGCATGGTTCACAGAGCCAGTGTTCTCCACGCAAAACAGGCTGTCAATATTGCACACAAGATAGCGGTTCACCTTCCCCTTTCACTAAGATCCTCATGCCGTGAGATATGCTTTTTCATGAAGGGGCAAGTTCACAACCAGATTGAATTACTGAGATTATTGTCTTGGGTGTCAAAAATCTGAGAGATGTATGTTGAAATGCAAAATAGCGATGTTGTTTGACACAAAACCTAACAAAACCTCGGGAAACCTAACATTTCCGTTTTGTTCCCAAGATGCTGATTTTTATTGTATATTAAATATTTTTTCTTTCTGGTTTATACCTCATGTTTCATTTTTTCATCTTTTTTTGATATCCTTTCATGTTGTACTTATGGGATAGGGTGTTTTAATTGGAAATGACTGAGTATCCTTCGTTGAAAGTTGCTTTACAATGAAAATGTAATTGATTTTAATATGAGCATTTTCCTTTCCTCGCTCTCTCCTGGGATTGTATGACCTGCCCATCAATTTCTTTACATGGTACTCAGCATTCTTATCAGTCATGCCTTGAAATGGAACACGGTTATGAATTTTATTAAAGGCTATATTACAATACTGAATTGAACAGAACTGCTATGTTCTTTTAAAAAGGGGGTTTGAGTCATTACTCCCTTTTGGAGTTTGTTGTTTGAAGAAATTTCCATGACAAACTTTGCACTCTTTGTGTCAAACAGTCCTAAAGGTATGCACTTAAACTGTACACCTTTCTCTTTTTTCTCTGACAGGAGGTCCATGACATTTTGAGAGAATATGAACTGAAGTACTGTTATGTGGACAGAAACAAAGGAACAGGTAATAACCTCCTCAATAATGTATGCAGCATGTACAGTGTGGCAAGCTAAAAATGACATTTCTGTGATATGAGCTTAGCCTTTGATTACATTTAGCTTGAGTTGAACTCCTGAAATGCAGCACCTTTTAAAAGGAACAGCCAGCAATTTTAATTGTTAAAGCCCTTGATGGTAGGGGCACCACCAAGGTTAATTGTTTTCAATGGCAAATTGGATCTTAATGGAAAATGTGTTGTCAAGTGGACACGTCAAACCATGTTATTAGAGCACAGTCCGAGACTATGTTGAGTAAGCTTGAGAAGATCTTTGTAGTTATGTTGGGAAAGTAGTTGTGACTTTTGGCAGTGCTTGATATTCTTCTGCTCATAGCACTCAGGAATCCTCAGTGATTTTCTTACATGAAGCAAAGCTCTAAGCTATATTCTCCTTTTTCATTACATATCAGTCTTCCTAAGATTTGTAGAATTTTGAGAAGGTATTTGCCAACTTAATGTCACTGAAAAATGTAAATTTTTTTCATCTGAAATGAGGTTCTGAAACATTTACGTCAAATTTAATTTTGAAGGAGTACCTTCAAAGATGCTCACAGCAGGACATGCTGAAGCTGGTTTATAAGAAGGCTTTCATATCTAAATCGTTAGACTGTGGCTGTCGTTCATCCAGCAGAGGCATTGAACGTGGTACTGTACTTACTGGGATGTGCAACTTTGCCTCGAAATTGAACAAGTCACAAAATATTTGACTTTGAACTTGTTCCGAGGGTCTGAAAAAGCGGTTTTAGTGCAGTCATCCATTTTTTACTGAAACTGCCTGCCGTTCTTCACCCCCCAAGGCCATGAGAGATGGTACAACGTGCATCTGTTGGCTCCTTCGCACGCAAGCGGGGAACCGCGGCTACCGATCGGACGACACTTCACTGAGCCTTCGAAAGCGTGTAGCGCTAAACCCGGGGCTAATTATCAGCGATGGGTGCTGCTTACTTTGCCCGTAATGCTGAGGTCTTTTCGCAGCTCTGGAGCCCGGGCTTCCTGCGCGGCGGGGATTCCTCTGAGCTGTAATTAGTAGTGCGCGCCGTCGAATATGAACCCATGAGCTCATGTCCTAACCCTCCCGGCTTGTCGCCTTCTGAACGGAGGCTCTGGTGTCATAGCTGGACGAGTAGCTACATGCACAGGGAACCCTTCCCGACCGTCGGATGCCAGAGAGCCATTTCGGGCAAGAACCCCAGATAGGCCGACTCTCTCTGGTGACGGGCACAGAGCCAACGGAGCGGCTATTGATACTTGGTCCGGTGAATTCCTTTGGTCTGCCACTCCGCGTAGTGTCTGTCACTCTTCCTCTGTAAGGAGGTTTTTTTTGGGGGATGGGGGGGCGCTGGGTGATTCATTCGCTGGGCTTGTAGACAGGGTCAGGGCTTGGACATGACTGAGTCACTCCTTCAGTCATAGGCTAAGCTGACAGTCCATTGCGCTTAAGCCTCTAAGCCTGCAGTTGAAAAGTAGAACAGAACCACCGCTATGTGTATGAATCTGTCATACTCTCTGAACTGGCAGACAAGTATGTAGCAGACTGGTCCTTGTCGATTCAATTCCAAGCTTTACATGTGTCTGTGTATTAGAGCTGTGGTGGGAGGTCTCTCCCGTGTCTTTTTTGCCGTCTGATTAGTTTGAAATGAGGGGTCATTCGAGAGGAGATGGTCTGGCCCAATGACCCCAAGCAGGACCCAGAGCGTTACTGGACTCCCTCCCCATCCACACACCAGCAGGTCCAGTACAGACCCCATCTACAGAACCCCCCCCCCAGCTTCTCCTCATGCTGTCTTGGAAACCAAATAATATTCTAAAGAAACCGTAACAAACCTCGCAAGGTAGAGTCTGCTGTCCATCTGTCCCACAGGATCTGTTAAAGGCAGGGTCCGTGTGCAAAGCCCTGTCTAGTACAATATCCAGGGCAGGTTGACAGGATGCACAGAATAAGATTTCTGGGGCAGAAGGAGAAGCACGTTTCCAGAGGAACAGCAGAGGTGCCATTGTGACCAGGGGCACCACTCTAAAGACACCTTGGGGAACAGCAGCGATCGTATTTTAAACAACGCAATTAACCAAAACGTTGATATCGAGGGGGGCCATTAAACACAAGAAATGCTTTAATCATTCCTAGCTAATGCTGGTTCTTGTCTTGCACCTTGCGTGAAATGAAACCCACGGCGCCGGTCTGGGCCCTCCAATTAGTAAGAGCAGTTTCTGCCGGCTCTCAGCTCTGTCTCCATAGGTAATGAGGAATATTTATCCTCCGTCCCCTGTGCAGAGTTTACTCGCCAGCAGCGCTGCACTCAGCAAGTTGACGCTCGGATATTAAGGCAAGGAATCGGCATCCTGCCGCACAGAGGCGCGAGGCATTGATTCCAGAGTCCGCCCTTGACGTTTTTTTGCCCTGCGAGTTTTCCGCCTGGGGGAGCCTCTGCTTTCCACTTAGGACCGAGCTCCCGAATGGAATTCCGAAGGTATGTGCGCCGGTTCAGCCCGGCGGGATGTGACAATGGAAGCGGCCGGCATGGGAATCCGAGCGAACAATAGGGGGTTTGTTTGAACCGCTGTGTCCTATAATGAAGACACCAGGGCATTAAAGAGCCCGTCCAGGCTTAATGGGGAGCCCCCATTTCCCCTGCTTTGTAGCCGAACGTGAAACTGAACATTTAAGGGCCGGGACTGGGTTCGTCTAATTGAAATAAAAGCTCCTGTCACGCTGCACACTGCACCCAACTGCTTCTGCAACATCGCAGCACCATGTTGGCTTAATTTTGCTTGGGCTGGAAGAGTGGCAGATCTTAACCCTGCAGCTCATAACTGGCAGATATGAACAATGTTGATGATTGATTTACCCCCCAGCCTCCATTCCTCTTCCCAGTTCCATGTCCTGGGAATACAGTCATTTGATGATAGGGTCGGGTGGGTGACCACCTGCTGAGGTCATGATGCCTAAAAGCAACTTTTTGTTCAGCACATCAATTACAGCCCGATTGATCTTTTATTCGCCAGACAGCAGCATCCAGTAATGGAGTGTATTTATTTACAGTGTCCTGTTTTTCACCAGCTGAACTTTTATAATTTTCTACATACATATAGTTGTAACATACCATTTAGTGTGTTTCCTGAAACACTCTTGGAAGCCATGGTAATAGGCACAGAGTAACATTTTAACTTACTATGTTTTATGTTCAGTATTAATGACTAGGAGCAGTTTGCATATCTGAACCAGGAAATGTAAATGTTTGCATAACTTTAAAAAATAAATAAATAAGAACAGAGAGAAAGAAAGAATGTTCTGTTATTTGGCCGGCGCAAAATTATTCAGTACTTCAATGTGATTCACTCTAAAATGAAAATGCCTCTTTGGCCCCTTACCACACATTTAAGGGGCTTTTAAAACAGCACATATTCAGTGCTAGAACCACATCATCTGCTGATTGCTCCTGGATGACTAAGTGAATGCAAATCAACAGAGGTGGCCCATCCATCACACAGCTCTCCCAACGCATGGCAGGGCTGAATCCTGCCTTATCCTCTGCTGGATTCCTAGGAGAAAATAAAAATGCAGGCGTTTTGGAAGGACTTTGGACTATGAATCTTGCCAGGTCATCCGCAACACGTGCTGTGCTCCATACACGTCCTGTCATTTGGGCTTCATACATCGACGGGCTTCATCGTTGGCTTGAACATTCTTTCCCTTTTTCCATCTCCCAATATGTGAAATGCAAAGCACCGGCCATTAGCTTTTACATGTTCCTTGTTCTGTTCTTTCAAGCAATTGTTTTAGTACCTGTCACTGTTCTGCTTGTTAGCAGTTTCTGTCTTTATTTAGTAATGGCGCTACCCCTGCCTTGCTCGAGGTTAGAAAAGGTTGCGTCTTGCTAATTTGCAGGTCCTGACAGTTTTCTGTACACAAAAATATCTGCAATGTTGGAGGTCCTTTAAAGTGCCGAACTGGTAATTTGCATTAGTTCTGTCTAGGTAATTAAGTCATTAATACAGCCACCACCGATTGGATCGCTCTGGCTTTTTTTAAGCTTTGAAAGTGTGAGTTGGAACGGCCATGAGGCTGCGAGGAGAGGATGTGTGTTCTGGAAAGGAGCACTAGTCTGTCACCACTTCTGCTAATGTGCGGCACGGCCACGCCCCCACTTCCTTATCAGACACACCACATACAGCGCAGCCATCATGCTTCGCTGAGCCGCGACCGCTCGGCTGTGATACCGCCGCGCCCGCTCGGCTGTGATACCGCCGCGCTGCCCCCCCCCCCCCTTCTCGTCGCTTTCAGCCTTAAGGTGAAACACTGTGGCGGACGGTTTAAAAAAGGAGGAGGAATGGCGAGGCGTGGCGCAGCACAGTCCGTAGGGCGACCCACTCCCGAGCCATATTACCCCCCCCCCCCCCCCCCGCCCGCCATGGCACCACCTCAGCTGTGATCCCTTCTCTGTCTGTTACCCTCTCAGCTTTATACCTGTCTGAATAAAGCAAAACCTACGAAGAGGGGGGAACCCTTGCCCCCCCATGGCCTGCTACTGTATATTTTAAGCTGAGGTGGCATCGATGTCCGTCGGGGTTGGGTTTCAGCCGTTTTGAAGCAGCTTTCACGAGAACGGCTTGGCAGTACAGGGCTTGCGTTTCCGCGATGATCTAATCAGTGATGGTGGAGGAAGAGGAGGAGGAGGAGGAGGAGGAGGGGGGGTACGCGGTGCATTAGTGTTCCAGAGTCTCGTTGTCCACTCGACGTGGAAGCGGCGCTTTTTCCAGCGCTGCGTGGGAGCTGGTCCTTCCATGTCTGCCACTTACACTGGATGATTGATGCTTAAGAGCAGGAGAAGATCATCATTAATTGATGCGATGGCAAGTGTGGGTGGTTGAAATGCGGAGGGGGGGATAAAGCACATGCACAGAGACAAAGGGCACGGCGGTGCCTGCTGAAGAGCCGTGTGCCAGTCCGTTATGAGCCAGGGCTGCTCGCTGTTCACCAGCTTTGACAGGAACCCTACCAGTGTAGCTGTCCGTTATGTATGTTAATGTAAGTCTGTACACCTGTGTGTCTGTGCACAAACTTAAATTCTGTTGTCCTTGCGTGGCTTGTATTTGAGTAGTGTTGTTAATTCTGTGTTTGAGGAAGCATGCGTGTTTGTGTGCGGCCCCTGGGGGAGTCGTCCATTCTGTTCATTATATTTGAGCAGTTTTTCCCTAGACGCCAGTAGGGAGAGAGGCCTTGCTGGCTGCAGGCAGGCAGAGAGCTCCAGCCTGTGTGTTTGTTGTGCTAAGTGACATGCTGTAAGTCAGCAGGTGGAGACTTGTTTGTGTGTTTTGATGGCGCAGAGTGCAGCCTAGGCTTTTCAAGGCCTCTGGAGCCTTTTTTTTTGCCTCTGTGCTAAACAGTCTCCAGAGTGCCTGGAATCAGGGAAATATTGTGAAAATACTTGAATGAAGATTGTATTAGTGGAGCACTTGACATTGTGTACTCTGAGGTATCCCTGAATGCCATCAGAAGAGGTTGTAAAACTGCCCGTTTGTTCCTGTGATTTCATAAGCCTTACCATTAGTTGCAGTTATCTACTCTTTTTAATTAGCTCTTTCAGATGTAACATGGCAGGAGAATTGTAGGCTTTTAGAAGTTCTTCATGGAATTGTTTTTGCCCCCTCCACATACACTTCTGTAAAAATGAACGGCATATTCCGTGGCAACGTCTGTAATTAAGGACATCTTTGTATTGAAGTATGCATATTCTTCAACCTGTCACCAGTCAAGCAGCTTTGAATTATAAGATTATTGTGTAAGCTTTCTAAGAGCCTTTTGGTCTGTGACAAAAGAAAGTGTAATTAATTTAATTGTGTAAAGCATTAGAGAATGTGGTGCTGTGGTGCAGTGTATTGGGTGCAGAAACGTAGGCAGAGGTGTTCATAAAAGAGGATGAATGTACACAAGGCCAGCTAATACTTTTCTCTTTTTCCTGCCTCAATGGATTATTGGCATTTCAGCAGGGCTGTACGCTAAGTGTTTTTCCAAGAGACACCTGTGCTCCAAAACTGAAAAATCTAGGAGCATGCAGCAAAATCAAGGAGCCCAAACTAAAATGTGTTATTGAAGTATTTATTTAATGTTTTTGACATTAATTACAAGCCAGCTGGGCTTGTAGCCAAAACTGAAGTGCTACTAGCCCTGTTTGTAACTCCATAAATGCATGCTTTCTATTAATTCCTTCACATTCACAGCATGCCCTGTACATTCTTGTTCTATGAGTTGTCAAATTGCCATCAATAATACTACTCAGAACAACAAATTGTTCAATTTGTACATTTAATGATCTAGACTACATTGAGAGAACCGTCTCGAGTGAAAATGTTGACCCAGCACTATCCCAACTAGTTTAAAAGAGGCAGCAGGATAGAGGCAGCATATGAAAAAGTTACATATTTATATGGAGTAACAATTCATACATCAGGTTTTTACTGTTGAAATTAAACAATTTAGGTGATTTACAATTTAGACAATGTAAAGATGATATTTAGCAATGTAAGTTAATTCAATCAACTGATGCTGCCACACTGTGTAAAACCCAATACCTTCGTACACTTCCTGTTTGGCCAATTCTCTGCTGTAAATGAGCTATCAAAATTAATTTTGTTGCCTCTGCTGAATTCCAAATGCAACTAGAATGTAGAGTTTATGAATAAACATTAGTGTTGCTTCAGCAGTTGTTTGGCTATTACCAGATTAAACTGTTAGAGAGCTGTAGCATATAAAAGTTTACCAGTGTAACCTTATGAACATTATAACCTAATGGGATTTTGTAGTTTATCAAATAGTGCCACCATCTCACCAAATTTACCAAACATCCAGAAAAAAATCACCCAAATGTCTGTTGGGTATGTAATGTTGAGTATCTCAGCCATTGATTGGTCTAGAGAAATGGCAGACAGCTGAAAATAAATCTCTACTCACCATATGCCACTGTCTAAAAAGGCTACTTTTTTACACAAAATATTTGCATGTAATTTCCGGTGTTGCACGTGTCCCCTTAGCAGCCATATTGTTTAAGCAAAAATTCTGAAAATAATATGGCATGTAGAGCCTGGTCCACAGATGCCAAGATTTGTGCATATTGCTCTAGTTCTTCTGGAGCAGCTGTCATTCTAGTGTTTTTCACAAAATTCAAAATAGGCGGAGCTTCAGGGTTCTTGAGGCAAATTTGTTCCTTATAAGGAGAGGGACCTATGTATCAAATTTTATGACTAGGTCAAATGGGGTGAGGGGCATGAGCTTTCAAAGTTTTCACAATGTGGATGAATTTAAAGCTTTAACAAGCATACTACTCTGAGCCATATTGAATATTATAAGTTGAAATTGCATGTCTAGCTTAAAATAAGAAGATGAAGTTTAATATGTATGCAAGAGAACAGGTACTGTGTTGCTGAAACTACACTAATAATTGGAATAGGAAGTTGAGAGCGAATTCTAAGTACCAAAATTGCAGGATTGGGGAAAAATGGTGCATGATGATGTATCGCTATTCACTAGAATATGTTCGTGAGATCCGTAACAGACAGGATTTTGTATCTAAAGTTTACCTGTTTATATTGCCATGAAAACTTGTTTCGTGGCTAGAGATTGGATTGAGCAGGTGTCTACCTTCAGCCAAACCCCCGCCTATTTTCTTTAAGGTTGACTGATCATTACTGATTATGATCTTCAGTCACGTCACGTTCTACAGACTCCCTTAAATCGCCGCTCAGGAAATCACACTCGCCTGACGACTAGTGAGCTTGAAATTGGACTCGACCAAGCTTAATTTCCAAATCTGGTTAGTAGATATACTTCATAATTGGTTGTATTTACCACAATTCATTTTCTGCTATAAAGTTGCTTAACAACAATTTTTACAATTTCTGGGGAAAATGTCCACTTGCACCAGTGCTCCAAAATCAGTGGTCCCCAACCCTGTCCTGTAGGCTTTCATTCCAACCCTAATTTGGCACACCTGATTGTACTAATTAGCAGCTCAACAAGATATATTGCTGTTGAATGAGGTGTGCTTTGTTAAGGTTGGAGTGAAACCCTTCAGGAAGGTAGATCTGCAGAAACAGGGTTGGGGACCACTGTCTTAAATAATATTTTATACCTGCATTTTCAAAATTGTAGGAGCATATGCAAGCAAAACACTCGCAGTGTACAACCCTGTTCAGTGATAGAATACATTAGTGCTTGTATACTGACTTCTACTTAGCCTAATTGATTTTACTGTGCATGGAAAATACTTATGGGATATGAACTATTGAAGTATATTGAAGCTATCAGCCATGAAATTGTGAAGTATGAAAGCTGTAATATAGTTGGTAAATGTTGATATTTCTGCATGAATGTGTTGCCCAAGTTACCAGCAGAGACTAATGGCATAAATGTGATTGCTTCAAAAGGGCTTTCATTTCTTGGTATAAATCATTTCTTGTAATACCTGCCACCCCCCCCCCCCCCCCCCCCCCCACAGTATTTATGACAGACTCACTTTAATCTTGTTATGGTTTAGGAAGCAAGCTCTCAACACAGGAAATGCAAGACAAATATCCTGTGCCGTTAGCATGAATAAAAAAGAATCTGCAATCTGTGAGATGTTAAATTATAACTGAGTTTAGTCCTCCAATATATGGTCTGTCTGTTGTTAAAAATACACACTGAAAGCTGTCCTGAAGGAGGGACACTATGAACTAAAAGTAGGAGGCTATTGTCTGCTAATGGGGATGTATTAGCCTGGCTTGCTCTTAGTTGCGTAATACATGGAGAGTATCAATTAACCTCTGTATCATTTCACACTTGAAGTGTGGAACAAGCCTCTACCAGGTTCATTCATTTGTTTATTGGGAAAAAGCATTATGATTATTTGGGTTTCATTCAGCATTTCTTTGAAGTGAAGAGGAATGCGTACTTATGTCGGCGTTAGCACCTTGATGGTGGTTTCGGTGACGTAATGTCCCTCTCTTTTTCAGCCTTTGTTACACTGCTGAATGGAGACCAGGCTCAAGATGCCATCCGCTCCTTCCACCAGACCACCATCCGCGGCAGGGAGATCACGGTGCAGCTGCAGCCCACCGACTCGCTGCTGTGCGTCACCAACCTGGCCCACACCTTCACGGAGGCCCAGTTCGAGGAGCTGGTGCGCGCCTACGGCAACATCGAGCGCTGCTTCTTGGTGTACGGCGAGCTGACGGGCCACTCCAAGGGCTACGGCTTCGTGGAGTACATGAAGAAGGACTCGGCCTCCAGAGCCCGCACGGAGCTGCTGGGCAAGCAGCAGGGCGACCGCGCCCTGGTGGTGCAGTGGACCGACGTCAACCAGCTGACCGCCCAACACCTCCACTCCAAGTGCCTTTGTGTCGACAAGCTTCCCTTGGACTTCTGCGACACCGACGAACTTGCACACATTTTCTCCGACAGGTACAAGCCCGTCTTCTGCCAGGTGAGTCCGCGAGCCCCACGGCCATTAAAGCGCTGCTCGATTTTCAACTGTTTTCCCACCGCCTGTAAAAATGCGCCTTTCCCCCAGTGCCCGGGCCCCAGTGAGGGAGACGTCAGTGTCAAGCGGTGTTTGCAGCGTGAGGCGGGTATCCGCCGATCCCTCTGTTGGCGGTAAATGTGTGGTGGCTGGTCAATTGCGGTGTTGCCAGACACAGCGGCGAGCCTGGAGCCCACTCTCCCAGCCTCTCGTCTTTCCTACGTGCATTATTTCAAGCACATTTGCCAGCAGAGAGGACGGGGATCAATAAAACCCCCATGATGCCTTGCAGGAGAGTGAAGCGGGCCCGGTTAGAACAGATTGTGGTCGGTGTTCCAGCAGCAGCTGACTCTGACCCGAGGCTGTAAATTCCTGTTGGGGCGGGGGGGGAGAAATCCTGCAGTCACCGCGTCTGTGTCTTGTGTCTAAGACTGCTCTCTTCAGCACCAAGCGCTGAGTTCAAGTACCTGTCAAAGCGTCCCATTTTCCACTTCCTGTTCCCATAGCTATAAAACGCCATTTTTTAGAGATTCTTGCCACTGAGCGATAACGCCATAACCCTGAAAGTGTAACACTGTGACGGTGGGAAAGTGAAGGAGTCAGGGTTCATGAGATCAGCCCTCGATTACTCTTTCAGAAACGCAACAGGGAATGCCCCTTGCTTTGTACGATAGGCTGCCGACGCAGTAGATTTTCAGAGATGTTAAACACGCTAAATGAGTCACCTGCGAGAGTGTTTGAAGCACGTCCTTTGTGGAAAAAAAGTCTGGAGTTTGAGAAGTTGAGTAACCCATGGCAACAAAATCCACAGTAACATGCCACTGAATTGTGGAGTGTGAAAGCCACATAATCAACAAACATTTTTTTTTTTTTCCTCTTTCGTCGTTCTGGAGTGTTGGCTAGCTGTGTTGAGTCTGGATTCTTGACAGCGTACTGCGTTGCGTAAGCGGGAGTTTTTCTCTTGCGTTCCCCTCTTGCGGTGTTCCCTCCCACTGCGCCGTGTCACAAACCCCCCCGTCAGGACGCCTTGTGTTTCTGTGCTGCGACAGGCCTGGCCTGTCCCACAATGCCTCTGGAGGTGGGGCTCCATCTTATGACCCCGTGCCTCCGTGCACTTCTGGCTAAACGGCTTCATACACACTGACGGGTGCTTTACTTTGTCAGAATGTACCACGTCATTCACCCTCCTACATTGTTTTAATTGAAATTTTCTTAGGTCTGGCAGAATTTGTGTGCTTACAATGTAAATATCTGAAGTACTGAATGTCATAATCTCCTAATTTCCATTGAACTCCTGGTTGTTTGGTCCACTTCCTTTTTGCTGAGAGGCAGAATTGTTATCAGCCAGATAAGCTTCTGTGATTGACAGCTGATATACTATTTTTAGCTGAGCAAAGTCAGCATCCGCTCGACTGAATTTGTATGTTTGGTGTACTGTTTTGTGAAGGACGTAACAACCTTGAGCAGAGTTTGGATAAATAATGCATTCTGAATAGTCGAAAGGTGTTCTAATGGTGTTATCTTGCTTGTGGACGCCTTAACCATGATTTATGAGAAAATGCATGTAAGGTCACTCAGAACAAGCAAGCTAATAGTTTGAAATAGTTGCTCAAAACACAGTTCCAAATTCCATGCATAACAGACTTTGACTTATGTTTTGTTTACACTAGCCTTATTATAGCTAATCGTGAGTGTAAAGTTTTTGTTTTTTTTGGTCCTGTTTACATTATGCCCATGGATACCTGGGCTGGGACCGGCCTTCAGTACAGTCACCTCACTGTGGTTTAAAATGGATGTTATTCTATTTCATGACATGGAGTGAGACACTGGCTGGTGTTTGCTTCATATTCAAAAGCACAGGCTTCCTGTGAGCTAACGTGGAGTACAGGAATAGCTGCATATTTTGTGACACCGCATGACTGCCAGTACATGAAAACCGTCCACAGCAGCCCCATAATGAGCAGCTCCATTCACATGCTGTAGGTGTAGCGCAGATTTAATCAGCTGTTCCGTCGATGCGCTGCTGATACTGTGAACATGGAGACCGGAGGGAGGTGCACTGTACCCGCGTAGCCCGGGACGCTACATTCAATGATGCGGCCGATCGGTTAACAGTAACTTGTTTAATTTCGCCGGAATTGGGTACGACAACAGTAGCCAATAAACAGCAGACGGGTGTTCGCAAAATAATGTAGATGAGCAGCATAATATTCGCTCCCTCCTTCAGTCTCCACACAAACAAATACACGTGTCAAGGAGCGTTGCAGCTCTCACACGCCATATTAGCTTGTCGATATACGAGCTGACCAACGGCCACTTGACCTCTTGTTCCGATAGAATAGTTGCTTGTGTAAATGCATCAAATGCAAACAGTCTTTTTAAGAAATTTTCAATGGTTCTGCGCGGTCATGGTTTTGGCCAGATAAACAAGTCTGGTCAGTGAAAACACGGTGTTACTGTGACAACGGCTGTCAAAGTGACAACGATTTACTGTCAGATGGCTAATCCGGGGGGGAAAAAATGAGTCATTTCATTGCTGTTTTCAATTTGTTCTACAGACGAGGCTCAAACGAAGTTCCCTGACAGCTCTTCTTTTAGCACCACAGATTAATGATGAAGTTAAATGATGCATTCAAAATTGAATGGATCTGCTGCTAATTGACTGGACTTTGGAAAAGCACGGTAATTATGAAAAGCTATTTGAAACAGGACTATTAGTAATTAATGGTGAGGTGTTTGGTTGTGCGCCTTTATGTCAAAGGCTGTGTACTTGTCTCGCTGCCTTATTGCGCTGCCTTATTGAGTCAGTTGTAGCCACATTACAAATAATACTGTAAAAAAATACATTCCGTTACATAATTTTCGTGCTTGGAAAAAAACACAATTTTTTCCCCTGTTGCCCTCACTGCATATTTATCCATTCAAACAGTGAAATGAAAGTGGAATGCAACTGCATAGCATCAGTTTAATGTGCAGAAGGTTAGGCCTCATTGCAGGAAAGTGACAGCTTGAACTCCATTCCCTGCTCATCGGAAAAACTTAGAATTAAAGTTAATGAAGCAAATTTTTACGTTTGGACATTTTCTGGTTTTAGCCTAATAGCCTAAATGTTGCAAACAATTTTTTTCATGTATTTATTTATTAATTATTTTTTTTTACTTTTACTATATATTTCTTGTTTTTACTGTAAAGCACTTTGAGATCTGCCCCCGCAAATGAGAAGCGCTATATAAATGGAATATATTATTATTATCATTATTATAACTGTGTGTTAAGCATCATTGGTAAAAGTGGTAAATCCTATGTTGAGCTGTTTGGTTATGGAAATATCTCTTAGACCGTGTACTGCATTAACTCCCCCCCCTTACCCCCCCCAAATAAAATACTGTTTCCAAAGAACGGAACAGCCTGTCATTATTGACACCTAACATAAAAACGCAGTCACATTTCTGCAGCAGAATTGTGACTTGGATTGTCTAATGCATGAATAATTTCCAATTTAGCTGACGACAGTTTTTTAAATGTTGGCACGACTGATAAACACAGGCTAGTGTCATGCTCTAAATGGACAGCATGAGAAAAAGACAACATCTGCAGTTGTTTTAATATGCTGTTTCTCTGTCATAGAAATTAGAATCGTTAATTAAAAGATGGGAAAAAATATTTTTTTTCGCACATTTTAAATATTATTTAAACATTCCCGAATAGACTATATTAAATGAGTTGGACTAATTTATACTGTGAACTGTATTCACCAAGGCATTAAAGCTAAACCCTATGGAATCAAAGCCTCAACTCAGCTTTTAATAGCAATGTTCTAGATTAACCCGTTTATCTTTTAATTATGTAAAGCCTGAACTGTTTCTATATTGAAACATTATTTACATACCCAAGTACATGCCTGAACCTTTAGCAGTTTGGTGATGTGTCTGTTCATGGCAATATTTTAGCCATTATAAGGTTTTTATCTACAGATGATGCAACTGCTTTTTTTTTGTTGAAGAAATTGTGTGTTTGGCACTTTTTTTTTTTTTTGCACTGTTAAAATGTTTCAAGAACTTTGCATGCACAAGATGTGGGATTGAGAGTTCTAGGGTCATGTCCCGGACGGGTCACCCCGCCTCCTGACATCGGCGTTCCGTTTGTCAGAACGTTTTCCCGGACAGCCGCTCTGTCCCTCTCGCCCGGCTTCGGCGTGCTGCTCCAAAATCTGCCACTCTGGACGGCCCGTTCCGATGACACGGTCATCCGCCACCGTCACGCCCCAAAGGGTTTGGGTGTCTCAAACCGAAGCATCGTTCTCGCTCTCTGAGGTCAAAGGGCGACCTTTGCCAGTTTGACATGTCTCTGTGTCTGAGGTGAAGGGGCCTTTCACTGCCTGTCATTTACAAAGGCACAAGGGGGACGGTGGGCAGAAAATCAGGGACAAACACCAAGACAATAGGCAGAGCACAACTGCATGTTTGAGGAGAAAATAATCTAACGGCCGCTTTGACTGTGATCACTCAGGATTGTCTAATGATGCTTCTGCCTGCAGCAAAAGGCCATAGGCACAACTTAATTAATTATTTTCCATCATTCTATCACTGTGCTGTATAACGGACTTATGTCCAGGACCTGATATCTCTCCCTCGATGCGTCTCCTGACAGCCTCAACTGTTCGCCTGCGTAGGAAAGTTTCTGCCAAGTGTAAACACTGGAAAAACTGAACCCGTGACATCATTCCTGGTTGAACGTGTCATGGAGGCACTGGCGCTGTCGACACTGGCATGGATTCAGAGCTCTTTCTGTTCTCTTGCTCCCTGAAAGAACTCCATGCTCTGCGCTTTGTCATTGGCTAAAGTAACTGAAATCTTTGTAGCCTGGAAAGAAAAGAGGAGAAAAAGGTTTATCAGTCAGTAGCTGTAGAGAGCTTTCTGTTGAGGGCTTATTGTAGGTGGACAGCAGGGCAGTGCATGGTAAGATGTGTGGTGCAGTATCGATCGGTTTCTGGTTAATATCTGGGTGTAAGTGGGCTTTAGGCCCATCTCTGAGTGCAGTGCCGTTAGTCATGCTCTCGACTGCTTTTAAGGGCTGTTCGTACTCCCACACAGAACCGCGTCGAGCTGCTCGTCTGTCTTCCGCATGCAGATCCATCCATCACACATGGAGCTCAGCCAGGCTGAGGGAGGCAGTCTAAATGTGCGCTTTTTCACAGTGCCTGCCGAACAAACCCACAGGCGCACACACGCACATACGCGTACAAACCCACAGGCGCACATACGCGTACAAACCCACAGGCGCGCACACGCGTACAAACCCACACGCACATACACGTACAATACAAACCCACAGGCGCGCACACGCGTACAAACCCATACACGTACAATACAAACCCACATACGCACATACACGTACAATACAAACCCACCCACACACGCACATACGTGTACAAACCCACAGGCGCGCATATGCGTACAAACCCACAGGCGCGCATATGCGTACAAACCCACAGGCGCACACACGCGTACAAACCCGCACATACACGTACAATACAAACCCACACACGCACATACGCGTACAATACAAACCCACACAGGCACATACACGTACAATACAAACCCACACATGCACATACGTGTACAAACCCACAGGCGCGCATACGCGTACAAACCCGCACATACGCGTACAAACCCACAGGCGCACACACACAGACATGTCACGCACACACACAGTCATGTCACGCGCACACGCACATACAAACACATGGGTACCACATACACTCAAATACACATGCACACACATGCACTTACACGTACAAACCCACAGGTGCACAAACACACACACACAGACATGTCACGCGCACACGCACATACAAACATATGGGTACCACATACGCTCAAATACACATGCACACACATGCACTTACACGTACAAACCCACAGGTGCACAAACACACACACACAGACACACACAGACATGTCACGCGCACACGCACATACAAACACATGGGTACCACATACACTCAAATACACATGCACACACATGCACTTACACGTACAAACCCACAGGTGCACAAACACACACACACAGACACACACAGACATGTCACGCGCACACGCACATACAAACACACGGGTACCAAATACACATGCACACACATGCACTTACACATATAAACCCACAGGTGCACACACACACACACACACACACACACAGACATGTCTCACACACACACACACACACACACACAGACATGTCACACGCACATACAAACACATGGGTACCACATACACTCAAATTCACATGCACACACATGCACTTACACGTACAAACATGCACATACACATGAAAACCCACACGCACATATACATCTAAACAAATATACATGCATACAGACACATACACATGCGAACATACACAGGCCCACACATATACACGTACAATCACACAGCCGCACATACACACAACCACACACTGGAACACACGCACACACATGGAAATACACAGGCTCGCACATACACATGCAAACGCACTGCACGAAGAACATTGTTGTGCGTGTGTAAAGTTGATATGGAGGTGGACAGGTGTGTCCTGTGGAGGATGTATTATCTCACATGAGCCATGTGGGGAATGCTTATCCCAAATGCCTGTCCTGGACCGAAGCCTGCGCAGCGGAGGACGAGCGCCCTTCCAGCCCGTTTGGGCATCTGTGCACACATGCACACATAAAGCACCTTAATCGCTGGATAACGTCTGTACTCTGCACATTAAGCCTTGCGTGAGAAACCTCGAGCGGGTGGACCAATTGCCCTGTGTTTGTGAACTCTGGCTGGGGAAGCCGCACCCTGTGTGTGTGTGTGGAGGTGTGTGGAGGTGGGGAGTGGGGACGTGCGACTACGTCAGAAACGTTGAAACACTGCCTGGAAGTTCTTGCGTATGCCCTGTTAGTCAGCGACCCGTCTTC
The DNA here is from genome assembly GCA_029718625.1 of Synaphobranchus kaupii. Taxonomy (NCBI): domain Eukaryota; kingdom Metazoa; phylum Chordata; class Actinopteri; order Anguilliformes; family Synaphobranchidae; genus Synaphobranchus; species Synaphobranchus kaupii. The sequence continues at coordinate 99,758,294 of CM056377.1, read as the reverse complement.
CTCTCTGGGTCCAGACAGCGTGAATTCCCGGTATACTGTTTCACTCTGACTTGGCACACAGTTTAATGCCTTTTCCACCGGATATATATATATACGTATATATCGAGCCATTTGTGGACTGCAGTTGCATCATGTTGGGTACGGAAATGAGATTGCGTACCTTGGGTCCTGAGAAGCAACGTTCAATGGCATGACCTCCGTCTGAGGCAAAGCAGAAGCAATTTCATTTTATAAGAGCGTTTCTGGGAAGAGCTGGTTAGCTTAGCGCATGACCTCCTCACCATAAAAACAGCATTATCTGACCTTCCCTCCCCGGGCCTCTCCGGTAGCCTTGCTTATGCTGATGGCGTATTGATGTTCTGTCTAATGCGCGCAGATTGCATTAGCATGCAGAGACGGTCTGCACGTTCTCACTTGCTTAAGCAGCCATCTCAGTAGACCGTTTCCTCCGTTTGCTCATGCTGACCGCCTGCGGGACCCCCGCTGCTCAGCCCAAGGTTTTGGGCGCTGCTGGCAGTGGCGGGTGGGGGGATGCATCGCATCGCGTCGCACTGTGCGGCTGCCAACGTGTGAACGCTAACAGTTATTTCATCTGTGAATAAAAGGGAGAAAAAAAAAAAGTGCTTCGTGACTGAAACAAAGAAAAGGGACTGATCTGAGAAACATGCGTCTTAGTTGTGTTTTTATTTTGTGGATGAAATGCTGGGCACTTCAGACATTTTACACGCATTTGCGAGTAACTATCCTGAAAGAAGGGTCAAGTTCTGCAGATCTTACACGTATAGTCAAGATCAATCATCAAGACCATATCAAAAAAACTGGCCAGATTCTGCATTCTAGGTCCTGCAAAATCTCCTCAGCCAGTAGTGAACAGTGAACATTGTATCTTGTATCTGAAGTGATACGCAGTTGGCATTGGGACCAGCTGGCCCCTTTCCTTTCCACTCTTCAAGGCTCTTCCAGAGGCAGAAGAAAGAACCAGATTAGATTAGACAGCTGCCAGTCAGCCGGACAGCTGGCAGGGCCAGGTAGCTGCAGCTCCGTGTGCTCTAGGCCTACTTTGATGTGTAATCAGAATAGTTTGTGGGCATGAGCGATATCAGCAGTATTGGCCCTACACTGACTGAGATCACGTGGTAATCCTGGCCTGTCCGTTCGGCTCCCTGCACGTGGTTTAGCGAGAAGAGCAGAGGCTGTGTGCAGGTGTGTAGGGCACAGGGAGCTCACGTTCACCGTATTAAATCCTGTTTGACGAAAGAAGAGAATGGACAGTTGATTTAATTAAGCTCTTTTCCGCCACCACGATTTACCTTTCGCGCTCGGGAAGCGTGAATTCCCCAGAAATCCGCTGACGTAAAGTTATGAAGGGGATTTATGAAACCTGGACACGTAAGGCAGTGTGTGTTTGCCAGAAAGTAACCCCTCCCCCCCCCCCCCCTTAATTCCAGAGAGATCATAAGTGTCATTCAGTAACAGATGAACTGTGATGGAACATTGTGTTGGGAGTAAGAGTATAAGTGTGTGTGTGTGTGTGTGTGTGACCCCCTCCAGCTGGCCCAGGATGAAGACAGCCACGTGCGGGGCTTTGCCGTGGTGGAGTATGAGACGGCGGAGCAGGCGGAGGCCATGCTGACGGAGATGGACAGGCAGGTGATCGGGGGCCAGGAGATACGGGTGTCCCTCTGCACCCCGGGGACCTCAGGGAGGAGCACGCTGGCTGCCCTGATCGCAGCTCAGGGGGTGGTGAGTGCCAGCACACACGCACACACGCACACATACAAACACATCACACACATACACATACAAACACATCACACGCACAGACAAACGCACGCACACACACACACACACACGCACACATACAAACACATCACACATACAAACACATCACACGCACAGACAAACGCACGCGCACACACACGCACACGCACACATACAAACACATCACACACACATACACATACAAACACATCACACGCACAGACAAACGCACACACACACACACACACACACGCACACATACAAACACATCACACGTACAGACAAACGCACACACACACACACACGGACGCACACACATACAGACACACGCACACATACACATACATACAAACACATACACACAAACACATCACACGCACAGACAAACGCACACACACACACACGGACGCACACACATACAGACACACACACACACACGCACACATACACATACAAACACATACACACAAACACATCACACGCACAGACAAACGCACACACACACACGCACACGCACACATACAAACACATCACACACACATACACATACAAACACATCACACGCACAGACAAACGCACGCGCACACACACGCACACGCACACATACAAACACATCACACACACATACACATACAAACACATCACACGCACAGACAAACGCACACACACACACACACACACACACACGCACACATACAAACACATCACACGTACAGACAAACGCACACACACACACACACACGGACGCACACACATACAGACACACGCACACATACACATACAAACACATACACACAAACACATCACACGCACAGACAAACGCACACACACACACACGGACGCACACACATACAGACACACACACACACGCACACATACAAACACATACACACAAACACATCACACGCACAGACAAACGCACACACACACACACACACACACACACACGGACGCACACACATACAGACACACACACACGCACACAAACAGAATGAGCCGGAACACTGGCAGTTTAATTACAGTATTCACAAGACTGCACTGCCTCAGATAGAACCCACTTCTGTGGTTCCCAAGATAAAAATAAGTCCTACAGCGTTTCAAATATTTCCCCTTCAGGGATGCTGTTATTTTTGCCTATTGGTGCAGAAATGATGGGAAGTGGATATCAGTTGGAGCTCCCCGGCACCAGAAAACAATCAGTTTGGAAGTTCATTTTAACAATGACTTGCTGAGTGTAGTATGGTAGTATAGTATGAGTGTAGTATGGTAGTATTACTGAGTATAGTGTGGTATTACTCAGGAGTACCTTGGCATTGGTGAAAGTGAGGATCACAGCTTTCAGCATTGAGCGTGATGTATAAATGTGCTCAAACTTCAAGATATCTGTTGATGATAGTCATAAAAATTCAATAAATGTTTTCATGAGGTTATCCATATCTTTTGACATAATGGTGCTCAAAAGATCAGTGTACATATACAGTATCACACAATAACAATTTATCATTACAATCCATGCAGTTCAGTGCATAGTAGATGCTGTAGATGTGCCCAGTTGTATGTTTCAGCCATATAAATACAGCCATATTTATTTATGTTGGAGATGGTTTTAGTAGGCAACTGGCCTAGCTAGCATCAACTGTCAACTGCACTAGATTTCTGTAGAGATTCCCTGGAGGCTCAACTCTCAGTATTGGCTAATGAATTAGCGCAGTGGCAGCTAGCTAGGGTACACTGGTGTGATTGATCCAAGTTTTCTCATAACATTCATAAAGCAAGCAGCTGTTGGAGTGAACAAAACGAAGACAGTTCTTGTTGAGATTAGATAGAAATTCATAAGATAAAGGCAAAGAAATTTTAACAACAGTACATTTTCCCTTAAGTAATTTTGGTTCGGTTTAGTTCTTACCTCTCAAATTGCGTTTGCATTTGTTTCAGCTGTATTGTCCAAGATTAATCCTAAGCAATGTGCCTGTTTTGTGTGCAGTGTTCAGGTGCTCTTATAAGATTTGAGATTACATCCCTGGCAAATGGGAATCCCTAGGCAGATTCTGTTGTTCTTTAATATTCCTCTCTCTTCACCCTAACTAAGTTTTCATATTTCCAGATTGGAAACACAGGCTACAATATCTTCTCTGCCATTTTCACTGTTTTGTGTCCCTTTCAGCATTTTAAGCTAGTTTCTTAGCAACAGGTCTAGCTCTGTACAAAGTATGCAGGAGCAATTGTGCGATTAGTAATTATTTGAAATTATATTTTTTAACCCCTTAACTAGCACGTTTAGTTTATTTGCATTCATTTGACGTTTGAAAGTAATAACTCCTGATTCTTTCTCTATAAATGATTTTACTATCCCGATGTTATTGCGACAACGGTTCCTTGTTTTGTAACATGACACAAAACAGGCTCAATTAAAACGATAATTCTGTTCGTTGTATGTGTTCTGGAAATCCACAGATTGACAGGAATCGCGGCAAAGTGTGTGTACTTATCCCGGCAAAAGAAAATAAAGGTTACCTTACAGAAGAGACCAGGATTATGCCTGGGGCCAAAGGGGTTGAAGAACAGTAACCGTTCAAAAAAGGTGGTGCTTGAGAAGGGGTTACTAGGGGGTGCACAATATGGAAGTTCTGTCAATTAACATTATTATACTGGCTTTATCGGCCGATGCCAGAATGCCTGCCAATTTTGCGTTATAGCACAAGTGCTATCTGCATCCACGTTTACACATTTATGGAGGAATCAGATGAGCACAGATGTCAATGAATGCAACTTTTGATTTGCATAACAAAATATTTGAACTTTATTATTAAGCACAGAGCATGAGTCTTGAAAGCTACGGAGTCTCCACATAGCCGTTGTGAGCTCCGGGGCCGTAACACTTTGCTGGTGAACATGATCAATACTGATATGTTTGTTTTTAACCTATTGTCTGCTGATACTAGTATGACCCTGATGTTATTGTGCATCCCTACCCTTAAGGTCAGGTCCCAGCTACCTGAAGAGCGGTTTCTCTGCATGCTTCGTTTCAGTGGGAGTGACGCACTTGCATCACCACAAAGGAATGCACAGCGTTGACCATTTGTGAAATCCAGTACAGTTCTGACAAATTAAAAACGCTAGATTAGATTAACATGTCAGCTCCTAAACCCCCCAGCGCTGTCAGCCTCAGTGAAGAACCTACAGAGAGGCCTTTCCCATCCGCCTGTGAAGGGCCCTTTTCATTCGGCGCGTGTGTAAATGGATGAGCAGATGGACCTCTCTCTCCGCTCTCATCCTGCTCCATTGTGCTAGTAGCTGGGGGGAATAAACAGCCGACCGAACAGAATGACGCAAGATGACATTTCTCAGGATGTCTCTCCCTCGGAAGGAGCTGATGCCGAGAGTTCTCGCTGTGACCCGACGGCGCGCTCGGCGCTAGCCCGTTAATGTGGTGGCCGCTTTGCGGGGACGCGAACACCGGCCCCTCCCAAAATTCAGTTCAAGGATTTTTTTTTTTTTGTTCCTACCGTTTCAGCTGTAGCCGCGGTCGTATTTTGTGGCGTCCCTGCTTGATTGACACCTGCTTTTGTCGGCACACTGTGAAGTGGAGCAGAGGCTCGGCGCTGTCACTTGTGGCTGTCCCGCAGGATCACAACAGAAGAGGGTCTTGGGAGTTGGTGTCCTCTTTCTGTGACCCTCCCTGCATCCTCGCCCTGAGGCTGCAGTATGTGGGGCATGGTGAGAATTCCTCCCTGAGTGCTGGAGCATCACTGCTCTCCATTTGGCTGTTAACAAGCCGCTTGTCTTGGAGGGACATCAGGAACGCCCTAATGATGGGATCTGCGCTCACAAAAGGGCTGTGTTCATGTAATTGCCTTTGACCAATCGGACCAACAATCTAGTTTGAGTCACATAGGCAAGAAGTCCGGTGCCATGTGAGGGCGGAACTGACAAATGATATTGCTGTGTGAGCTGTCGATGATGAATACAAGCTTATTATGTGTTAGTTTGCTTCTAATACATCCATCCTGTCCTGTTGATATGCAGATTCTCAAAATGCAACAGGGTTGAGAGAGACTGCAGTGCAGGGATCTGTGTGCGTGCGTGCGTGCGTGCGTGCGTGCGTGCGTGCGTGCGTGCGTGCGTGCGTGCGTGTAAATGTGCTATCTACACTGTTGCACCATGAAACTCATTTTGTTGCCCTGGCAGATGTCGAGCAACAAGAAGGGCCTGCTGCCGGAGCCCAGCCTGGCCCAGCTGCTGAGCAGCATGAGTAACCCTGCAGCCCTGCAGGTGCTGATGAGGCCATACCAGGCCGCCGGAGGCAAACGAGGAGGTGAGCACCTGCCTACACACACACACATACACACACGCACCCACCGGCACACACACACACACACACACCCACACACACACACGCACATGCACACATACACTCACACACGCACGTGCACACATACACTCACACACGCACATGCACACATACACTCACACACACACACACACACACACACACGCACGTGCACACATACACTCACGCACATGCACACACAAACACTATACACACACACGCATACACTCGCACACAAACACCCACTTGCACACACAAACACACACTCGCAAACACACACACACACACACACACACACACACACACACACGCATGCAAACACAACACACGCACACATATACACACAAGCACACATGCATGCACACACACACACATACATACACTTACAAGCATGTACGTACAGGGTGCCAAACAGTTAATCTAGATTCTGCTGCATCAATCGTAGCTTTATTTATCCAAATATTTACTAATAGTGTTTAAGTTAACAGATGCTTAACTGCAGGAATTGAAATTGAGAGACAAAAACAGTCACTACAGGAAATAAGCATCACACCCATTACAAGTGCTGCGAGAGAACCATTCCAACATAGTCCAGCATAATCATTTAGCCTCATTACATTCAGGTGTACCCTGTAACTGTGTGCCCATTCATAAAGACACCTCTGTTAGATTAAAAGATCTTTTATTATAATAAATTTGAGATACTTTTTGATGAATGCCTAATCCTATATTAAAATGAACTCTTCTGACACACGGAGGACAAATGAGCTCAGGAAGGCTATTGGGACAGGCTCTTTTTAAGGGGACACACAAGCGAAAGCTAAAATTAGCCCATGATTAAATGCTGAACTTCTCCACCTATTCTTGTGCAAATTGTTATTAATTGTAGGTGCGCGCATGCATTATGAAGAGCCTCGTAGATGAGTGGCCATGCAGCGATCCTTTGCTTTGTTCCCTCAGGGAAGTTTGGGCGGCCGCAGGGCTTGCCCTTCCTGCGCCCCCCTCTCACTGCGGCCCTGCTCCAGTTGGGGAAGGTGCAGCAGGTAAGAGCCATGGGGCCGCGGTGCTGGGCAAGAGTATGTGAGTGGGCATGGAGCAGGAGAGCCCTGGACAGGTGTTAAAGGGATAGTTTGGAATTTTGGACATAATGTCTCAATTATGACTTACCCATGATGTAGTTGATTGATGGAAACCATTTTCAGATAATTCCATGCTGTCCCTTCTTTTGGACATATGCACATTGCTAATGCTAGCGCAACTCTAAGGTAACTGGTAGCATCCACTACCAAACGCACTTAAACACTCCACAGTGCACCCAAAGCAAATAAAATACGACGACAGTCTATCGGGGTTATTTTCATTTTTTTTGATTATACCATCATTTTTTAAGTCAAACTATCGTTGAATCCTTTACTTTGTGCTGACCTATATTCTCTGTGGAAGTACGGCGGCGGAGCTAGCTGTAGATTAGCCAGGGTATCTGCTGTGCTCCACAGTTGCCGACTCAATCCGTTTTGCCGTAAAGTTACATATTTGGTAGACAACAAGTCAGCTAAACACAAACATGCTACAGAATAACACAGCATATACAAGCAAGCACACTGGCTACCAATTTGCAGGAAAAGTTTGACCACATCAATGACTTTCCAATTGTGGCAACTAGCTAGCTAAATTGAATAGATAGATCACGCATGCAATCATTTATTAGTTAACTGCTCGTCAGTTGTTTTCGGTGCATGAAGAAAAACAGGTGATGGCACAGCAGTCTCTTTCAATAGAGGGTGGCCCGACCGTCCTTTTTTGATTTTCACATAGTCATCCTCCATGAAATGGTCACTACACACACTACGTACTTCCACGGAGAATTTAGGTGAGCACAAAGTAAAGGATTCAACGACAGTTTGACTTCAAAAATTATGGTATAATCACTGAAAATAGATAGACTGTCGTCGTATTTTATTTGCTTTGGGTGCGCTGTGGAGTGTTTAAGTGCGTTTGGTAGTGGATGCTGCCAGTTACCTTAGAGTTGCGCTAGCATTAGCAATGTGTGTATGTCCAAAAGAAGGGACAGCATGGAATTAGCTGAAAATGGTTTCCATCAATCAACTACATCATGGGTAAGTCGTAATTGAGACATTATGTCCAAAATTCCGAACTATCCCTTTAAGAGACCGGTGTAGTTGTGGGAGAGTAAAGTGGAAGTGTTGAGATACAGGTCCCAAAAGATGAGTCCAACGCGTTTCAGCCAGGTTTCACAGGAGAGGGGTTTGGTGCTCAACAAATAAAGGACAACATGAACAAAAAGAGCTTTTACCTGGGCACTTCAAATAGACTACCCGGAATAAAGCACTGGAGCACTCATTAAGTCTGCACGTTTATTGTAGGGGGTGACTGACATTTCGACTTGCGTCTTCCTCAGAGTCAACCGTGTTGAGATACAGGTGTAAGTGTTAAGATACAGCTGTAGTTGTGGGTGGAGTAGAGTGCAACCGTTGAGAGTTGGTGCCTGCGTCGCCCATGGTATTGGTGGGTTCAGTCGGACAGTGATCTGCGATTCATCGCTCTTGGGCACCCCCAGCTGGCCGATAAGGGCGCTCATTAGACTGCATGTGAAAGCCGCATAAGAACGGTCTTCCTCCGGCGCTACACGGGGGGGACTTGAATAACATAGCATTCAATTGTCTACCGAAGTGCGAGAAAAGAGGTGGCAAATCAAATAAAACTAATGAATAAATAACTGTTGAGAGATGGGTGTAGTTGTAGGAGAGTGGAGTATAAGTGTTGAGAGACCGGTGTAGTTGTGGGTGAGTGGAGTATACATGTTGCGAGAGGTGTAGTTGTAGGAGAGTGGAGTATAAATATTGGGACGGGTGTAGCTGTGGGAGAGTGGCGTATAAGTGTTGAGAGACTGGTGTAGTTGTAGGAGAGTGGAGTATAAGTGTTGAGAGACAGGTGTACTTGTAGGAAAGTGGGGTATATGTGTTGAGAGACAGGTGTAGTTGTAGGAGAGTGGAGAATAAGTGGTGTGAGACAGGTGTAGCGTATGTGGTAAGAGAATGTCTGTTTGTCTGTTCCAGAACGCCCTACTTGGGAATGGCCTGGTGCTACAGAACCTCCTGCAGATGCAGCTGGCCCAGCAACAGCTCCTCCAAATCAAGGACAAACACATAAGCAATGTTAGTATTCTTTGTGTGTGCGTTTGCGTCTGTGCCTGTGTCTGTGTGTCTCTATGTGTCTGTCTGTCTGTCTGTCTGTGTGCGTGTGGTGTGTGTGTGTGGTGTGCGCATGGTGTGCGTGCGTGCGTGCGTGCGTGCGAGTGAGTTTGTACACATCTTCTCTCAGATCCTCACGTCTGTTCTTTTCTCCAGTGCCTACATGCCTTCCAAAACAACCCTGCTGTTGGGGTATATGAAACTAACGTGAGAATGCCAACCTTGGATTTTATCGCATCTCTTGCATAACATGTTCTAAGCCTTGGTATGGATCCATTTTAAGGTGTCTCTCATGGAGTTCAGGGCAGTGTTGGTCTCCATCAGGGCCATATATGGACATTGGAGGCCTCAGGCTTTAATTCATCACTGTGCAGAGAGCTCAGCAGAGGTGTGAGAGAGGAAAAGCTTACAGTGTGTTAAAGACGTGAGGGTAGAGGACGCTCTACGAGCTTGTGGCCAGTTCAGTGTTTTAAGCTGAGGGACACAACCTCAAAGCACAGGCTTGTCTGAAATGACAACTCTACACTATGTAGTCATTCTGAAAGTCTGTTTTCCACATTGTTTTTCAAAGCCAACAGCATTTTTCAATTATGCAGAGGGATCCAGAAGAATTAAATCTCAATGTGGAAATGGTTATTTTGCTTTACTTATTTGAAAAATGATGAAAAAAAATCCCTTTACTTTTATTAATCATCAGTCATTCTGTTTATTTTCAAATATTGGTGTATGAAGCAGTTTTCCAAAAGCCAATTCGCTGTAGAGAATTTTGTCACATGCTAACCCCCTTCCCCCCAATCACGTTATATATAAATAATGTCAACAGAAACTAATCAGATTTTTCATTTTGCTCAGAAGGGAAGACAAATTCCTTTAATAAGAAACAGCACCGCCAAATTGTGTATTAGCCTCATCAATCGTCCCCGGTGCAGGGCTCATGATGTCTCTGGCAGTGGGGCAGTTGCTCGTGTCTGTGTTGTGACCGTGTGTCTCGTCCCTGCAGGTTCCCAGCCTGCTGGGCGATCCTTCCAGGCTGCTGCTGCAGAAGGCTATGGGCCTCAGGACCACAGCCCACATGGCCATGGGCAAGGGCCTGCTCGGGGACTCCCCCAACGGTGAGTGGAGACCCACGCACGTCCACACGCTACCCCGGGCTACCAGCACTGTTCCAGACCCACACACGTCCACACGCTACCCCGGGCTACCAGCACTGTTCCAGGAAATGTGTTTACAATGCAGATCAGAATCAAATATGCACACTTCATGTACATCCATCACATCCCAGTTTATGTCTCTGGTATTTTATGGCTTCTTTTTTCCCCCCAGTTTACCTTGCCCATTTTGAGACCGCTGATAAGGAATGGATCTCCTTTGCTCTAAATAGAAGATCATTCATCAGATGAATAATGCAATTCATAATAAATTAAATCCCAGAGGTGCAAGGTGGCAAAAGCTGTGCTAATCTGTGGGAGTAAATTGATGTGGCTTGCAATGTGGAAGCGCGTTCACTTCTGAAGTGTCTAAATCATTTTTGAGGATGCATTCATAGCAAGTGAAATTACTCCCTTCCTGGAAATAGTCAAATAGTCTCTCACTCTCTCACTCACTTTCTCACTTTCTCACTCACATGGGATGCAAATGGCTATGTTTGTACCTTTCCCACTACTGTCAGGTTACTTGTCATGGCTCTTTCTGAAAGGCCATGGCCTTACCACAGTACATAGTAGTCCCGCAGGGATCCATTCTTGGCCCCTCCTGTTTTATTTATACAATAAAACTCTCAGCTCAATAATATCTTCCCATTGCTTCTCCTACTGGTGCTATGCTGACGAAAACACAGCTGTTTCTTTCCTTTCCACCCCCAGAGGAATATATTGCCTCACGCATCAAAGCTCATCTCAATGACATTTTGTGTTGGATGATCAGTTACCATCTCAAACTCTATCTTGCCAAAACTGTGGTGCTCTACCTACCAGCTACATCCTCCCCCCCTCGAGAATCTGTCAATCACCCTTAACTCAACGGTGTCTGCATTCCAGACTGCCAAGAATCTTCCTGTAGTCCTGGATAATAAGATATCTTTTACTGAGAATATTGCAAAAATCACTTGGAGCTGGTGATTTATTTTTCTCTACAACATCCACAAAATCCTCCATTTCTTGCAGCAGTTGCGACCCAGTTAATTGTCCAGGCCCTTATGCTGTCCCAACTGGACGTCCAACTGTCTACTTGTTGGTCACCCTACATATTCCGTCGAGCTGCTCCAGCTCTTTCAGAATGCTGCTGCTTGTCTCATCTATAATCTGCTAAAATACAGGCATGTCAGAGCTCTTCTCATCTCTTTCCTGTGGCTGCCAGTGGTGGCAGAAAGAAAAGGCAAATCTGTATTCTAGCCTCTAGTCCAGCAAGAGTAAAGACACCCTCTTACGTGTAGTCTGTTACCAAACCTAACACTCCTGCGAGACTGCTCTGCTCCACGACATCGACTGCTCGTTGTACTGCCTTTCAAGGTCCCTCTTCCTTGTCAAGATTCTTCTCTACTCTGGCCTAGTGGTGGAAATAGGCAGAATGCATCTATACTGAAGTTGGAAGTTTACATACACTGAGGTTGAAGTCATTAACCACTCCACAGATTTCATGTTAGCGAACTATAGTATTGGCAAGTCAGTTAGGACATCTACTTTGTGCATGACACAAGTAATTTTTCCAATAGAGTCTTCCTGCAGACATCAACTGTGAAGCCCCACATCAACCGCCAGGCCCCTTGGGGCCTGAGCGTTGATCTGGAAGTTGCGTAACATTGACGTAGAGGAACGGAAACTCCGAATGATATGGTGTTGCTTATTGCATTAAGATGTAACAACTCCGCTCTCATTTAAACTCTGAATAACACAATGTGATATTAGATTACTGCTCTCATTTAAACTCAGAATAACAGTGTGATATTAGATTAGTTATAACATTACTTCAGCCTTGTCAAAAGTGAAATGAAATTAGAGCGATGAGTTGACATAGTCGACGAATAGCGATAGACTTTTAAGGTGGAACGGGAACTCCGCTCTCATTTCAGGTGGAACAGAAACTCTGAATACAATGTGATCGAATAGAAGAGAATGTACTGTATTCATCCCCAAAGGTGAATGATTGCCACTAGCAATGTACATACAATGGACAAAAAATAAATAAACAAAATAAAATTGATGATAATAATAATAATAATAATAATATAATTAACACACTAATATACAGTAATGACAATGAATAGGTCTGCCAACCTACTCAATATCTTTACTTAGTGTACTGTGTGTGTACTGATTAAAGCATCTAATGGCCTTTGGTACACTTTGGTACAATACATCTATTTTTATTAGTTTGATAATTAATCATCATTAGCCATTTATCATATTATCAAATAATACTAATTCAATACTAATTCATCAATTAAATGCTACTTTTGTGTCAATAATAAGTGGGAACACTTTAGAGCTAATGTAGGACAAAAACTGAAAGCATTTTGGTCCATGACAACCAGAGATGTGCACCACTGCACATCTATGGGAGTGAACACCTCTGTTCAAAGTGAACAGCTGAATTAAATAGATCTGTACTACAGTAGAGCTACAGTACACTGTACTACATAGAGGGGATCAATTCCAGTTGTTGGGGACCAAAATGTTTTCTGATTTCTAATACATTTGTTGATGTGTACTAACTTATTACTGATATAACAGTAACATGGCATGATATAGCTGACATGTCATTTATGATTTATTAGCACTTATATATAAATATGACTAACAGGCAATTATGGTTGATTGGCATAATCCAGCTAGTAGGTGTGGTTGAATCGTGTTGAAAGCACTGTAGATGTAGTAGTACTTTATTGATCCCACAATGGGAAATTTCTTCTTCAATCATTGTTACACTCCAGTAATACACAGTAAATATAACACAGAAGACATTGGATAATTGATAATACATGTGTACATCATTACAGGGAAGCCAGACCAGAGAAGGGATCAGCTATTCTTTTGTTTTTTGTTAAAGTGGACAGTGATACAATTTGCAGCAGGTTGTGCATCTGTCAAGTTGCAAAGCTGAATTTCCCTGCAGAATGGAACGATGCATCTGTTAAAAAAAATAATAATAATAATCATAACAGTGTAAGTACAATAACATTTAAAATGGCTCTTTATCGTGATTCACACAGATTCCTATTTCATCATATTTCATATTTAATACAGTACAATAACTTAAGACGTTTGTACAAATAATCATTGCCAATAATAACATTGCATGTCGACTATCTGTAATTATATTTTTTATTTCATGAATTGATTCTGATTGTGGCTATAAAAGCATGAACTGGCTCACTCCCAGTCACGTTTATATTCTTTAGATAGCGTTGGGGACCCAAGGTTGCCATTGCTTTACAAAAGCTTGCATAACTATTTACTGACCAGGACAAAAGGATCCATTTATCACCCCCCTCCCCCACAAAAACAATGGTAGCTAGTAAGCTAACGTTAAAAGACCGACTTGAGAACAGAGAGCTAGTATCCAACTACAGTAGGCGGCTAACGTTACATACATAACATTAACATTACATTAGCAACACACATAAAACTGACCTTAATTGAAGTTCTAATGTTTGTAAAACAAACAGTATATCGTATTGTATATAAAGTGCGTCGTTACTGAGCCACCATTAGACAAACACTAATGGCTACAAAGCTAGCTACTACTTAACGTTAGCTAGTTACGTTACACAACCATTATGATTCATGACTTCTCACGAATGTAAATGTTTGCTGCGCTACAAATAAACATAGCAATGGAAAAACAACACACAAGTTGGTACCATTAGTGCTAATTTGCTAACATGAGCTAGCTAGCCAACTTCTAGTATTAAATTGTTGTCTGCTGCTTAACGTTAACGTTATTGGTTTCAACATTACATTGGTAGGGAGATGTTGGCTCGTTGAAGTCCACTTATCACGAACAGAACAAACTTGCATGGACAAACAAAGATGTGTCCGGCTCATTTATTGTGTTCTGCAAACAGAATGGGGAAGTAACGAAAAGGTCCTGGCAAGTGGTCGGAAGTGACGCCAGCGCACATGACGCAACTTCCAGATCAACACACTCAGGCCCCAAAGGGCCTGCCGGTTGATGTGGGGCTTCACGGTTGATGTCTGCAGGAAGACTCTTCTCAATTTTTCCAACAATTGTTTACAGACAGATTATCTCACTTAATTCACTATATCACAATTCCATTGGGTCAGAAGTTTACATACACTAAGTTGACTGTGCCTTTAAACAGCTTGGAAAATTCCAGAAAATTATGTCATAACTTTAGAAAGTTCTGATAGGCTAATTGACATTATTTGAGTCATTCGGAGGTGTACCTGTGGATGTATTTTAAGGCCTACCTTCAAACTCAGTGCCTCTTTGCTTGACATCATGGGAAAATCAAAAGAAATCAGTCAAGACCTCAGAAAGAAAATTATGGACCTCCACAAGCCTGGTTCATCCTTCGGAGCAATTTCCAAATGCCTGAAGGTACCACCTTTGTCTGTACAAACAATATTACACAAGTATAAACACCATGGGACCACGCAGCCGTCATACCGCTCAGGAAGGAGACGCGTTCCGTCTCCTAGAGATGAACGTGCTTTGGTGCGAAAAGTGCAAATCAATCCCAGAACAACAGCAAAGGACCTTGTGAAGATGCTGGAGGGAACAGGTACAAAAGTATCTATATCCACAATAAAAGGAGTCCTATATCGACATAACCTGAAAGGCTGCTCAGCAAGGAAGAAGCCACTACTCCAAAACCGCCATAAAAAAGCCAGACTTTTGCAACTGCACATGGGGACAAATCTTACTTTTTGGAGAAATGTCCTCTGATTTGTTGAAACAAAAATTTAACTGTTTGGCCATAATGACCATGGTTATGTTTGGAGGAAAAAGGGTGAGGCTTGCAAGCCGAAGAACACCATCCCAACCGTGAAGCACAGGGGCACTCCTGCAGCATCATGTTGTGGGGGTGCTTTGCTGCAGGAGTTGCTGGTGCACTTCATAAAATAGATGGCATCATGAGGAAGGAAAATTATGTGGATATATTGAAGTAACATCTCAAGACATCAGCCAGGAAGTTAAAGCTTGGTCGCAAATGGCTCTTCCAAATAGACAATGGCCCAAAGCATACTTCCAAAGTTCCAAAGTGGCTAAATGGCTTAAGGACAACAAAGTCAAGGTATTGGAGTGGCCTGACCTCAATTCAATCGAAAATTTGTGGGCAGAACTGAAAAAGCGTGTGCGAGCAAGGAGGCCTACAAACCTGACTCGGTTACACCAGTTCTGTCAGGAGGAATGGGCCAAAATTCCAGCAACTTATTGTGAGAAGGCTACCCGAAACGTTTGACCCATTAAATTTGACAATTTAAAGGCAATGCTACCAAATACTAACAGAGTGTATGTAAACTTCTGACCCACTGGGAATGTGATGAAAGAAATAAAAGCTGAAATAAATCATTCTGTCTACTATTATTCTTATTTCACTTTCTTAAAATAAAGTTGTGATCCTTACTGATCTAAGACAGGGAATGTTTACTAGAATTAAATGTCAGGAATTGTGAAAAACTGAGTTTAAATGGATTTGGCTAAGATGTATGTAAACTTTCGACTTCAATTGGCCAATAGTCTGTTGTGACCTTAATGACTTGGCATTAGCGCTTTGTTACCTAAACATTTTTGTATACGCTTATGCGAGTCGCTCTGGATAAGACCATCTGCTAAATGTAATCTAATGTACTGTTAAGTCCCAGTTGAGCCTAAACATGGTTTGCAGATGGTAAGAGGGCCACTCTAATGGCTGGCCCCATGTATCTCCCACAGAAGTTCCCCAGGACCCACTGCAGGCTGCGCCGGCTCAGGGTCCGGGCGTGGCCGCCGGGATGATGCCTTACATGGTGGGTAGGCAGCACTTGGGCACCCCGGCCAGCGGCGAGCAGAACGGAGCCGCCATCACCGACAAGCAGCCCGCTCCACCTGGGACCTCAGTCGCCTCGCAGCCTATGGCACAGAGCTTCCTGCAGGCCATGAGCAACCCCATCATGGGCACCCTGCTGCCAGGAGCAGCTCCCAAAATGCAGCAGGGCCTGCACAACACAAGCGAGAGTGCCACCCCGGGCATGGTACGCTCAACCGCCTACTCATTTAACCTTTCACTTCACATCTTATTCCCAGCCTCCCTCTCCATCTCACTTTCCATCTCAGTCTCTCCCCCTCTCCCTCTAATTATATCTCTTTCTTATTCTCTCCCTCTTCCTGTCCATCTTCCTCTCTTCTTCTCTGTCTCACTCTACTTCTCACTCTATCCTCCTTCATGTCCTCCCTCTCTTGGTCCCCCTCTTTCAAGTCTTCTTCCCCCTCTCTCTCTCTTGCTGAGAGAACACCCTGCAGAGTGCTTAATTTAGATGTTGTTTTGACTTTGATTGGTTTTTTTAATTTGCCCTGTAGACCTGGGGCCTGAAATAGCTCTGAACTGTAGAAAGGCTTGATCACTCACTGAGCTGAAATCCTGCCCAATAGCAAGAGACAATGGTTCCAGTGGCCCCCGGCTCGACTGCAGATGGATTCACTAAAGAGGCTTCTCTCTGTTCTTTGATTTCATATTGCTTAGTAACGAATAGCTTCCAACGTATATATATTTTCATTGTTCAAAGACAATGGGTTAGTCAGCTGCATGGTTTAGTCATCTTCATTGTTCCCTTCCCAATATAATGAGTTTCATTAAAATTCAAGTGGCATAATTGAGTATTGGAGTGGCTCTTTGGGGAACATACAGGTAATAAAGATAGTTCTCAATTCCCGGAAGGGCCGTTTAATTAATGGAGAATGGAATCCTATGGGTGCTCAATGCTCGCCTCCATCACACAGGCAGCAGGACAGTGAGGGAAGTGTGTGATTAATGCCACTGACTGTTTTGACGACAGGCTCAGGGCAGCCCTCAGACCTCACTGCTGGGAGAGCCACCCAAGGAACTCAAGCTGCCATCTAACCCCTACCTGAACCTGGCCAGTGTGCTGCCCGGCATGGTCCTGCAAGGTACTGAACTCAGTCACCACAAACACAAGCTCAGACCAAACAGACTCTACACACCTACCTCACATGACATAGATGCTTTATTCACTTACCGCACACTACAGACACTACATGCACAGACACTACTACAGACACTACATGCACCTGCCTCATGCCGCACAGTACACAAATCTACCTCACACCACATACATGCCTCACACCTCGCTGAAACTCAAGCACAAATGCACAGGCTCCACTTACATACCCACACAAAAACACTGTAAACGTACATTCTTACACAGACACTATTACACTATTACACACACACACACACACACACACACACACGTACTCGCTCGCATATTAACTGTTTTTACATTTTAGTAGTATGGTAGATTGTAAGATATACAGACCTTAAACAGGGTTATGCACTGACGGGTCAGGCAAACGCGGTAGAAAACCGAAGCAGCACACGCAGTTGCACCTTTCAAGCTCATTATCACTGACTGACCTCCATTCCCAATGTACTCATATCTCAGATATTCTGCTGTACTCTGTGTCAGAGGTGACTGTGCATGAAAAGCTTTTGTACACCGCTAATAGGGGTGTACAGAGACACTGTCTGTATCTCTCTGCTCAACTAACAAAATGATCTGCCTCTGTATTCAGGTAGAAAACTGGACGTGGACTTGGCTCACACCAGTTGTATAACAAGAAAAAGTTTTATAGCCAAATGTACATTGGCATTACAATCATTTTGTTTTCAAAGCACTAAGCTTGTGATTTAAAGCTTAATGCATAATCATCCAGTATAATAACAGATAACAGATTTCTTTTTAAAGCTGTATTTTACAGACAACACTAATCTAGATGTTCTAAATCAGTGGTCCCCAACTCTGTTCCTGGAGATCTACCGTCCTGTAGGTTTTCACTCCAACCCTAACAAAGCACACCTTCAACAGATAGAGATCTCATTGAGCTGCTAATTAGTGGAATCAGGTGCCAAATTTGGGTTGAAATGAAAACCAACAGGACGGTAGATTTCCAGGAACACAGTTGGGGACCACTGTTCTAAATAATTAGCCATTTGAATCATTTTTTGGAATGGTTACTTGCATTACTCTAGCCTTATTTTTTTTAAACAAGCTCCCATTTTTAGCTATAAATTGTTTTCTAAGTTAAGAATTCTCATGAGGGCACTATTTTTTTCTGTATAGATTTTGGAAAGATGCAACATAATAACATATAAATTACAACCGGCTAACAAAAATGCTACCCTTCTTGAATTCTCAAAAATTGCAAACTGTTGGCTAAGCTAATGCCATGATAAATGTAGCCTATCTATGTCAATTACAGAGAAACTGAAAGCTATTAGCCAAAAGAAAACGCTGAAAGGATGTGTGGGGTGAACTGCAAGTTCAAAGCAAGCAATGGATGGTTTTGCAATGGATGGTTTTGCCATGCCATAAAAAACAAGTTGTCATCTAGGGGACATAGAACGTGGAGTAGAAGTCTGTGGGCACAACTTAAAACTGCTTCTAGCACCGTTAATAAATGCATCTGCCGATGTGTCAACAGATGCATTAAAACATGTTTTATGGTGCGCAAGAAATTACCATTATTATTTTTTTTTCATTATACTTTGGAACATGCTGATTTTAAATGGACTAAACATTCAGTTATAGAATGTGCATTTCCAGTTTTGTATCATTGGAAAGTGACACTCATTTTTGTTAATGCTGACTTTTTCTTTTCTGTAGCAACATGGGATCTCCACAATTTACCAACACATGAAAAAGGGAATATCTTCCAAATGTTATTGGTCAAATCGTGGAAGAAAAATGTCTGCATGCAATTCACTATCTGTACATTTCTAACATCTAAACGGGGTATTTGGGTTCTTATGACTGTAAATAAATAATACGGGGCATAAATTTAAATGTTAAGTGCTAACAGTAACAATAAGTAATAATAATAATGCATTTAAATTGAGCTTTTCTCACACTCAAAGCACGTTACAGTGATGAGGAGAAACTCTCTTCAACCTCCACCAATGCCCTGTGGTGGGGCTGTATACACTGAAAAGAGCATAGGAGGCTGTGTAATGCTGTTGTGTGTTTGTTTCCCCAGCTCCTGCCAGCAGTAAAGCACCGAGTGTGACTCCACACAGTGGGGTGTACAGCAGTGTGCTGGCTCCTGTCTCACAGGCCCCCACACAGACTGCTTCCCCGTACGGTTCTGATACCTCCACAGACTACACACAGCAGTACAGCCAGCAGTACTCGCAGGTAAACGACACCTACACTGCTAAACATAACATCACGCGCAGGTAATACCTCCACTGCTAAACAAAGCATCACCTGCAGGTAATACCTCCACTGCTAAACATAGCATCACCCACAGGTAATACCCACACTGCTAAACATAGCATCACCCACAGGTAATACCCACACTGCTAAACATAGCATCACCCACAGGTAATACCCACACTGCTAAACATAGCATCACCCACAGGTAATACCCACACTGCTAAACATAGCATCACCCACAGGTAATACCCACACTGCTAAACATAGCATCACCCACAGGTAATACCCACACTGCTAAACATAGCATCACCCACAGGTAATACCCACACTGCTAAACATAGCATCACCCACAGGTAATACCCACACTGCTAAACATAGCATCACCCACAGGTAATACCTCCACTGCTAAACAAAGCATCACCTGCAGGTAATACCTCCACTGCTAAACATAGCATCACCCACAGGTAATACCCACACTGCTAAACATAACATCACCCACAGGTAATACCCACACTGCTAAACATAGCATCACCCACAGGTAATACCCACACTGCTAAACATAGCATCACCCACAGGTAAAGAATACCTACACTGCTAAATGTAGCATCAATCACAGGTAATACCTACCCTGCTAAATGTTGCATCACTGCCAGTAAAACGGCACCTACAGTTGTGTTCAAATAAATAGCAGTGCGTTAAAAAGTGAATAAAGTGCAAATATTTTTTAATAGCTTATAGTTCCATATTTCAAATGTAGTGGAAACATTACACATTCAATTCCAAATCAAAGCATTAACAAATTTTATCAAGTCTGCGTTATTCTTTTACAGGAAGCAAAGAAAAGGAATATTAATCTGTTCAAAAAAATAGCAGTGTCGACTTTTTTCTCTTCAAACTCAAACACTTACTGTATAAACTGAATACATTTTTCAAGATTTAACTTCACTTTAAATTACTGAACTGATATTTAGTTGCATAACCATTGTTTTTGATAACTGCTGCGCATCTGCGTTGCATCGAGTCAACCAACTTCTGGCACCTAGAAACAGGTATTTCAGCCCAGGATGAACGAACTACATTCCACAGTTCCTGTGAATTTTTGGGTTTTGCTTCAGAAACTGCATTTTTAATGTCACCCCACACGTTTTCAATGGGGTTGAGGTCGGGGTATTGTGCTGGCCACTCCATTACCTCAATCCTTTTTGTCTGGTACCAAGATGTTGCTCGCTTACTCGTGTGTTTGGGGTCGTTGTCTTGTTGAAACACCCATTTCAGGGGCATTTCCTCTTCGGCATACGGCAGCATAATCTCTTCAAGTATTTTGATGTATTCAAACTGATCCATGATCCCTGGTATACGATAAATAGGCCCAACACCGTAGTATGAAAAACATCCCCATACCATGATTTTTGCACCACCATGCTTCACTGTCTTGACAGTGTACTGTGGCTTGAATTCAGTACCCGGGGGTCGTCTGACATACTGTCGACGACCACTAGACCCGAAAAGAACAATTTTACTCATCAGTCCACAGAATGTTACGCCATTTCTCTTTGGGCCAATCGATGTGTTCCTTGGCAAATTTTAACCGATTCTGCACATGCCGTTTTTTCAACAATGGTGCTTTACGGGGGCTTCTTGCTGATAGCTTAGCTTTGATCAAACGTCTTCTGACTGTAACAGCACTTACAGGTAATTTTAGATCATCTTTGATCTTTCTGGAGGTGATGATTGGCTGAATCTTTGCCATTCTGACTATTCTTCGATCCGTTTTAACAGTAGTTGCTCGTTTTCTTCCGCGTGTTTCGGGTTTTTGTTGCATTTGAGATCATTTTAGCTGAGCATCCTATAATTTGCTGCACTTCTTTATACGTTTTTCCCTCTCCAGTCAACTTTTTAATCAAATTACGTTGTTCCTCCGAACAATGTTTGGAACGGCCCATTTTACTTAGCAATTCAGAAGGAGATATATTTTATAACAATGTGTGAAACATTTGCTTCCCTTCTTCCTTAATAAAGGACAATTAATGACACCTGTTTTTTTCACAGAATGAATGAATTCTCTAATTAAACTCCACACTGCTATTATTTTGAACACGCCCCTTTCAATGAATGAGTCAATTGCTCAGAGCAAGCAGCGTGCATGTCATGACAGTTGGGTCTGTTGTTTTTCTATTACACTACTACATCTACAAGTAAATTATTTGCCATGCAGAAATATCACTACTACTAATAACAGTGGTTCATCAGGTTACTCATGTTGTACTGCTATTTTTTTGAACACAACTGTACACTGCTAAACATGGCATCACTCACAGGTAACACCTACAGTGCTAAACGTAGCATCAACCACAGGTAACCAGCACTTACACTACTAAACATAGCATTGCTGACAGGTAAACAACACCTACACTGCTAAACATAGCATGACTTGCAGGTAATATCTACACTGCAAAACCTTGCATCAATCACAAGTAACCAACACTTACACTGCTAAATGTAGCATCGCTGACAGGTAAACAACACCCACACTGCTAAACGTAGCATCACTCACAGGTAATACCTGCACTGCTAAACACAGAGTTACTCACAGACAGCCAGCCAGCACCTACACTGCTAATCAGAGCTTTTCACAGTTAACCAATAGCTACACTGCTAATCATAATGTTACTCACAGATAACAGTAAACACACTATTAGTGAAAAGGGAGGAAGGCTGTGAAGAGTAGAGCTGATGAATCATAAATATACTCTAATGAGGGAGGATTGAATATTAAACCACTTTATTAGGGTAGGGCATAGCGGATACTGTAAGCAGCACTATGTGTTGTTGTAGTGGTGACAGTTATTATGGGAACTCATACTGTCACCACTACCACAACACACAGTGCTGCTCACAGTATCCGCTATGCCCCCCCATAGTAAAGATTTTTGATATTCAATCCTCCCTCATTACAGTATATTTATGATTCCTCAGCTCTACTCTTCACAGCAGTCTCCATTAATCATAGATTACCTTTAGTGAAATGGAAAGAACTGCTCATTGAATGACACGTGTAAGTAAGGTCTGAAAAGGAAAAGGCAGCTTTGATCAAGTGCATATGTAAGAGTAGTTTATTACGGGAATGGCATGCTTCCCCTCCCGACGGCGTTCCCCACTCCTTGTTCAGTGGAACAAAGGTGGCTGGGCTATGTCACTGCGTGCGCCTTCCTCTTGGAGGTGCGCTGCGTGGAATATCTTTCCGAATGTAGCTGGTGTGACTGGGCTGCGCGAGTGTGTTTGGCTCTGGGTGTTGCGTCCCATCTGGTCCTCCACTCCCCCGCACTCCACCACCTCCAGGGGTCTGAAGCACGGCGCGTTCTCGCCAAGCGCTCGACCGCTGCAGCTGAGATTATCCGCTTGCAGCCCGGGGAGGGGGGGGAGAGAGAGAGAGAGAGAGCAAGCAAGCAAGCAAGCAAGGGGGAAGTGAGAGAGAGAAAGTGAGGGGAGATGGGGAGAGAGAGAGAGCAAGGGGGAAGTGAGAGACAGAAAGTGAGGGGAGATGGGAAGAGAGAGAGAGAGCAAGGGGGAAGTGAGAGAGAGAAAGTGAGGGGAGATGGGAAGAGAGAGAGAGAGCAAGGGGGAAGTGAGAGAGAGAAAGTGAGGGGAGATGGGGAGAGAGAGAGAGCAAGGGGGAAGTGAGAGAGAGAAAGTGAGGGGAGATGGGGAGAGAGAGAGAGCAAGGGGGAAGTGAGAGAGAGAAAGTGAGGGGAGATGGGAAGAGAGAGAGAGAGCAAGGGGAAGTGAGAGAGAGAAAGTGAGGGGAGATGGGGAGAGCGAGAGAGCAAGGGGGAAGGGGGGGAAGAAAGTGAGGGGAGATGGGGGGGAAGAAAGTGAGGGGAGATGGGGGGGAAGAAAGTGAGGGGAGATGGGGGGGAAGAAAGTGAGGGGAGATGGGGGGGGAAGAAAGTGAGGGGAGATGGGGGGGAAGAAAGTGAGGGGAGATGGGGGGGAAGAAAGTGAGGGGAGATGGGGGGGGAAGAAAGTGAGGGGAGATGGGGGGGAAGAAAGTGAGGGGAGATGGGGGGGGAAGAAAGTGAGGGGAGATGGGGGGGAAGAAAGTGAGGGGAGATGGGGGGGGGAAGAAAGTGAGGGGAGATGGGGGGGAAGAAAGTGAGGGGAGATGGGGGGGAAGAAAGTGAGGGGAGATGGGGGGGAAGAAAGTGAGGGGAGATGGGGGGGAAGAAAGTGAGGGGAGATGGGGGGGGAAGAAAGTGAGGGGAGATGGGGGGGAAGAAAGTGAGGGGAGATGGGGGGGAAGAAAGTGAGGGGAGATGGGGGGGAAGAAAGTGAGGGGAGATGGGGGGAAGAAAGTGAGGGGAGATGGGGGGAAGAAAGTGAGGGGAGATGGGGGGGGAAGAAAGTGAGGGGAGAGGGGAAGAAAGTGAGGGGAGATGGGGGGGAAGAAAGTGAGGGGAGATGGGGGGAAGAAAGTGAGGGGAGATGGGGGGAAGAAAGTGAGGGGAGATGGGGGGAGAGAGAGAGAGCAAGGGGGAAGGGGGGGAGAAAGTGAGGGGAGATGGGGAGAGAGAGAGAGCAAGGGGGAAGGGGGGGAGAAAGTGAGGGGAGATGGGGGGAAGAAAGTTAGGGGAGATGGGGGGAAGAAAGTGAGGGGAGATGGGGGGAAGAAAGTGAGGGGAGATGGGGGGAAGAAAGTGAGGGGAGATGGGGGGAAGAAAGTGAGGGGAGATGGGGGGAGAGAGAGAGAGCAAGGGGGAAGGGGGGGAGAAAGTGAGGGGAGATGGGGAGAGAGAGAGAGAGCAAGGGGGAAGGGGGGGAGAAAGTGAGGGGAGATGGGGGGGAGAGAGAGAGAGAGAGCAGGGAGTGATGGAGCGGAGGGGGGGGAGAGAGGGAGGGAGTGAGTGACTAAGGATTAGAAGGGAAAGTGTGAAGGGGCAGGGAGCTGATTGAGTTAATAAACAAAAGATGAAGTACTGGATAGAGTGAGTGAGATGCAGCAGTGTGGGTGGGTGGGTGAGTGGGTTTGTGAGTAGAGTGATAAAGTGTGTGTGTGCGCATGCGTGCATGTATGTGTGAGTGAGTAAGTGTGTGTGTGTGTGTTAATAGAGAGCCATGGATGTGGTGAGCATGGTGTGGGTGGGTGGGTGGGTGAGAGACAGTCGATGAGCAGTGAGTGAGAGTGTGTATAGAGAGTGGACAGTGGGGGCATACTCTCTGACTCTGACATTGATTTGCTGTAGGAAGCCATGCAGCAGTGGTACCAGCACTACCAAGCGCAGGGCTACAGCGCCGCCCCGCAGGAGAGCACAGGGACTGAGTATGGGAAGGAGCAGGCCCAGGTCGGTACACACCCACACACAGCCCAGCACCACACACTGCAGTCCACACTCAGTGCTGTCTCTAATACGGCCTCTCCTCTGTTGAACATATCTGTCCTCACACAGCCCAGCTCCTCTAAGATGCGTTTCACTCAGATGAGCACATCGACTCCCAGAAACAAGAGACATTCCTTATTTCCACAGTACAGTGTTTTCTAGCCTTGTGCTTGTGTTGCAGATTCAATATTGTTTTGTGTGTTTGTAAGTACAATGCTGCATGTGTACATCCGTCGTACTCAAGCGTATGTGAATCCTCTACATGTGTATCGTACACGAACGCGTTAAGGTGCTCGTTGAGGCAACACAATGAAGAGTTGATGCTGTGCGTGGTGTTAAAGGCTTGCGACTGTGTAACTGAACACTGTTTACAGGCAACTGCCACCACGTCCTACGGGGATCTCCGTCCCCTTCACCCACATCCCTGCGTGACAGCATTTCTCTCACACCTGCGTTCTCGCACACGCAAGCGTGCGTGCACGCACACACACACACACACACACACACACATAGACATACACAAACACACACACGCACACACACACACACACACACACAGACATACACACACACACACACACACTCACACACACACACACACACACATAGACATACACAAACACGCACGTACACACACACACACACACACGCACATAGACATACACAAACACGCACACGCACACGCATACCACCAAACACGCGCATACAAACAAACGCATCCATAGGCACACAGACACACACACATAGACATATACATTAAGACACACACACACACAGCAGCTCAGATCACAGGGCTGTTTTATGTAGCCCCACTGAGAGCGTGTTGCTCTGAAATGGATATCCTCACAGAGAAACGTGTCCAGTCCTGGGCAGGGCCGGTGAGTTACCCTCCGTCTTGGTGTCGTCCCGCACAGGAGGTCGACGTGACCAAGCCCCCCATGGCGGGCGCGCTCCACTCGGCCAGCAACGGCAGCGCCCACAGTGTGCACCCGGGCGGCCTCATACCCGCCTACAGCCCCGTTCCCGTAATCCCGGGGTACATAGGGGTGCAGCAGGCCCCGCCCGCCTCCGCAGCGCACCCCCAGAGTGGACAGGCCGCCGCCACCGACTGGAACCAGTACTACTACGTGAGTGACCCCGCGCAGCTCGCCGTCGGCAGACCAGGGGGATTCTGTAGTTGGGCTTCTGTGGACCCTGTGGAAGGGTTTATACAGGGTAGACCCGAGTCAGAGCACTCTTAGCAAGCTCCTATGTAGTCCTATGGCTCAGTTGTAGACCATTGCGCTAACAACCCAAAGGTTGTGGGTTCAATCCCAGGGGACATATACTGAAAAATGTATGCATTCATATACTGCACGTCGCTTTGGATAAAAGCGTCTGCTAAGAAGCATGTATTCTCTTCTCCCGCGCCACCTCCCGTCCTGTCCACAGAGTAGAGCCAGACGCCCCTAGAAACCCGAAAAAGAAACGCAGCCCAGATGTGCTGCCGCGTTTCACTTGACCTTACAGGTGCGACGTGGCGGAGCGGAGCCTGGCTGACCGTGCGTTTGGTGCGCTGTGATTTACTGAGCCTCCCAGCGGGCCGTTTACGGGCTGTCTCTGTGTCTCTCCGCAGAACCAGGCGAGGGGGCAGAAGCGCGAGTACTCCCAGCTGCCTTTGCAGGATGCGGGCCCTGACGGGGCCTACGTGGGCCAACATTCCCAGGGCCTGGGCGGTCAGTACGCAGACTATTACAAAAAGAAGAGGATCTAAGCCCCTGCTGCCCCCCCCCCCCCACCCCAGTACCTGCAGTCTTGTCCTCCTTGTTCTCGGTACCCCCCCCCACCCCCCACCCCTCTGTTGCTGATCTTGTCCACGCCTCAACTTTGAACTCTACTCCGTTGGTGTTAAAAGGTTTCCTGTACATTTTTAAAATGTATGATTTTGTATTTGCATTAACGCGGGCCTTCCTGTGGGGCGCGTGTTGTCCGGTACTATTATTTCTGTAGAAAACCTTTCCCCCCGTAATAGGGACAAACGGTGCCCCTTGGAAGAAACACTTTTGAGTTTTGGAGAAGTGATATTTCCTTTCGTTCTTAGGGTTTTTTTCTTTGCATATGCATCTTGTTTCTCTCTTTAAGGAAACCTCGAGGTGACATTTTGGCTCTAGATATTGTGCTCTTGTTTTGTAAGTGTCAGAGTGTCCAGCTGTTAACAGATGCTGATGCTGCTGGAGCCTCTACGTACTGGGAACTGTGGAGACAGGGACCCAGGTCTTACACAAAGCTATTCATCCGGAAGGATGGTGGCCTTCCTTTAGGTATAAGGCCATGTTTCATAGTAACTGCAATAAGGCACAGTAGTGCTTGACTGGACTCTCTGTAAGCAATGCTGTAGGAATAGAAGCTTTGCTGCCTGTTTTTAAAAGTGAGGTGGACTTTCAGGTTGTTCAAAACTACTAGGGCTTGATTGTATGGACCTTGAATAGGGATGTTTTTCCAACTGCCATTACAGGAAAACAAATTTATTTCGGAGAGCAACGTCACACTGTCGGAGGTCTCTTCTGTAAATATCTTTTAACGTTTTCTTGCCTGGAAATGACAAAGCAGGGAGACTGCTTTGAATCTTGGCCGATAAACTCGGACCTTGCTATTTTTGACACCCAGGCAATATTAATCACAACACGACGCCAATACACGAGTATTACCGCTCAGCTGTGCTGCGTTGAGCCTCCTCCTCCCCTCCTGTCTGTAGTCAGTGGTGAAATGGCCGATTTCCTCCTGCAGTCTCCAGCACGAGGGATAAAAGTCTCAGTTCACACACTGTTCCAGTCAGGCGACTGATGGACTCTAAAGCCATGCTTTTACTAGCACAGTATGTTTAAATAATATTCATATACAATCGTGACTTACTGACGTTTTCTAGCATTAAGTTGTGCTGGCAGGAAGCCAGTCCTTTTTTCTTTATTTCAAGGTGTACTGTGTTCAGCTGGATATTTAGTTTAATGGCTGATCGCTTTACTCCAAGCCTTAAAAAGGCAATACTTTAGAGTGAAACTTAGATCTCTGTAATAGTGAAACTAGTTTTTTGGTTGTTGGTTTGTTTTTTTTGTTTTGTTTTAGTTTTTTTTAAATGCAGACGGTTGTTTTGCATTTATTCAGGAATTTCAAGAAGGCTGTTTTTATGCCGTTCAGGTGATTGTACCATCTTCTCTCCCTACCCTATCCCAGTTCATAGCCATTAGCGCATGTTCCAGCACTGCATTCAAAGCAATGTGTTCCATTAGCATTAGCCTCCATTCCTGGATAAGGCTGCTGTGTAGGCTACTGGGGGAATTTGGGCTTTTAAAGCCACACTGAACCAGCACTTTCATGTGAGTGAAGAAAGACAAATAAGTAACAACCAGCTGTTATCTTGACGAGTTTTATTTGGCGGCGTCATCCCGGCTTGACTACAAAATGCTGTATTGCTGTGCTATTTCCTCTAGCTGTTTCTAGTGCTGCTAGCTGTACGCATCCATTGGCTTTTTTTTTCCTGTGGGGAACCCTTTGTTTAAGGCAAGATCTGTTAAAGTGCAAGCTTTAATAAGGCTATGCAGGGATTTATCTGAATACATGTACCTCTGTGGTCTTTCGTGGGTACACCTTTTTAGAGTTGTTCAGATCCCTAACCCAGTTGTTGTTTAAAGAGCTGGTAGCCCTCTTTGCCCATTATTTGTCTTCGGTAGTGAAGACGTTGTGAAGTGTGTGGAAATGAAAGATGGCTTTGCGAGACCCTTGTCTCTTTGGTGTTGCATAGTAACCCCCCCACTGGCGTAACAGGAGGGGGTTCCCGACCATTGCTGTTGTGCCTAATTCTGCATGTTGCCAACCAGGCATATCCTTCATACTGATTGTAAACAAGGCGGCTTTCCCCTGACCTTTACAAGCATCATCACAGAAATGGTTTATTTCACTGGTCAGCCCAGATTAAAGAGCTATAAGGGTGACGGATAGTGCTGATTCACTGCAGGTTTAATGTGGCTTGGACTTACGGATCCAGTGCCCTCAATACAGACTGAAATGAACAAGGCCCATCTCATTATGCATAGGCTTTTCAATATTGAAGCAATTTTTTTGACCACTGCAAGGAAAGTTCTAGTGTCTGTAGAATAGAATCAGAATATATAAGCTTCTTTCTTTTGTACATGTACTTTAAAATACAAATTTCTTTTGCAAGCTTTCATTTGAAAGTATTTGTCTAGATTTTCTGACCTAAAATTAGTTTTTGCAATATTTTATATTTTAAATAAGTTGATATTGCTTTACTGTGAATAGGCGATTTTTAGGAACAATTGGATTTTAGCATGCATATTTACAGCTGTAATATACAAGTTCTAAGAATGTTTTCAATAGTTGATATTGAGTATGACGCTTTTGATTTTGACACAAACGTTTGATTTTATTTATTTTAATTGAATGTTTATTTATGTACATTTTCCCTCCGTCATCCTCTTCTTCCTTGTCGATTCCTCTGAATTATTTTTTTCTTTTGAAATGAAGGAATTGTCGCTATTACATTCCAGAATAAACATTGACTGATACCCCCAAGCACATTTATTCCTGTTGTCCTTTCTTTATTGTGTCCCGTTACACTGTGTGACTTTGTGCTCTTAACGGCTGAGTGTAGTAGCCCTCGTTTCCAGGGCAGCTGCCTTGGATCCCACTTCAGGCTTCATCACCGTCATTATTGACCTCTCGTAAATTCTGTTCTGGTAATCTAGGTGCTGATGTCCTGTGCATTGTTTGACCTGGCTGTTCTGTGTTTGAAATATAATACATGAACACATTTATTCCCATATGAGTATGTATTTGTCCTTTGAAATCTAAGGCCAGAGCTATTTTGATATCTGGGCAGAGCATGTTTACAGCACTCCAAATCATAGGCAACAGTGTCCTCTAGTGTCCGTCTTGGCTTTACCCACCATCGTTCCACAAGCTGGTAGCACTGTCTGGCAGACTTTTAAATGACTTTACCAGCCACTCACGGTTTGTGATGCATTTTGCTTTCTGCTAGCCGTGTACTGGAGGAAGCGAGCCCGGTTCTGGCTGGAAAAACGCGAGAAAGCGGTTTTGTCGGCAGCAAGGCAAAGTGAGTACCTCCCCTTCTATAGGACAAGACTTCCAGCACTGCGTTTACCTGTAGGGGACTGCTGAAAGTGCACCACCCCACCAACACTCAGAGGCACAGTACCGTCATGTGACATAGGCACTCCGAGTTGAGGCTTGCTTCATGTATGAATGCATCTCCTTCTAGTACCAAATTTGAATACGTATAAGAATATGACTTGAATATGTCTGAAATGCATGAGCTGTGTATGCCTATGTGCCTCAAGAGCACTGAACTACCTTCCCCCAGGGTGGTCGGATCACTTCACACTTTGGATCATTTTGTTGCTGGGCAGATTTGGGCGCCCCCCCCCCCAGCCCCTTATTTTTCTCCAGAATAACAAGCATACAAATATTGTTCATTTATTTAACAAAAATATGGGTTTACAGTTTAAGCAAAACAAAATGGAAAATTAATGCCAATGGAAACTGCGCAGAAGACTTGGCGTAAAAATAACATTTGCATGGGTCTATGTACAATTAAGTTGGTTGATCAAGACTAATTTGTCTGCCGATATACGCTTACATTCAGAATCACTGAAGCCACATGATGCCTTAAAATAATGTCCTGCAAGTGGAAATAATGAAAGGGCTCATATGAGAAATCCAAGATAAGTCACCTGCTGCGGTAGACTTCAAGAAATTTTTTTTGCTTTTAATTCCTCCCGCTGTGATTGATTGTAATGTCTTTTAGGCAGGTGACTCCGGTCACACATTTTCTGCCAGCATCTGCTGGAACACTGTGATGAGTCCCTTAAAGTCAATCCTCTTGTCTGGAGCAGTCTCCCAGCATTTCTTCATCTGGATGTACACCTGCAATAGCAAAAAAAACTAAAAGTAAAGCTGTGAATTTACCTCAAAAAGGTGGACTTGAAATGCATCTGTGTGACAAGTATGTAAAATATGTGTGTGCTGATACGGGCAGTAATGTATCTACGGGCAGCAGGCCCACATCCGTACCGTTTGCGGGCAGTGAGCTGGACAGGGCAGCCGTTTGCCCTCCTCAAGGACATTCACCAGCTTGGTTACCGTCATCTGGCCGTGGGCGGGGCCAATCATCTTCAAGAATTCCTGAGCAGTGCAGAGGAGCAGTCGGTCAAATAGAAAAAGAGAACGCTGCGTAGATTATCCATATGGTACCACCAAAACTCAAACCAGGGGACCTCTGTGCCAGCAGACAAAATTACTGGAATGTTGACGTAGGAGGCCATATTGTGGCAGTTTCCAATCCAATTAGGGAGGAGGTAGGGGGTGGGGCTACAGTCAGACGCTGGCCTGCGGGTGAGTCAGCTGTCACCCTGGGCACAATCGGGTGCCATCTGCCACACAAGGGAGGACTGTTCTCTGCAGTCTCATTCAGCTTGGCTTTTAGAGCCAGATGCTGTGGAACAGCATATTTGAGTTGGGATTGGCCTTACCGCCATGGGGCTGCAGCTCGTCTCGCAGTAGGTCAGCAGCTCATACATGGTGACTCCGAAGGACCACACATCCGATGCTCTGTAGAACTTGCAGTGGACCAGGCACTCGGGGGCATACCTTGGAGAATGGGCAGAGTTGGAGACATAGTCAGGGTCTCACCCCGAGGTGTGAGGCCCAATTCCACTCAGTTATACGGATGCTATTCTACTTTAAAGCTGTAATTTCTCAATTTTGGTGGATTTGGTAACATTTATGGTCACAACAGTTCGTTTTCACACTCCAAAATACCATTCGAGTTCCATTCGAGACAAAGCCAAACAGAGCAGCATGGTTTGCTTGGGGGCGTAGCGCTAGGAGCACATCGAGTGTTTTCATTTTCTTAGAAGATAATCCAACGGCACCACATTTTGGAGAAAGACGACTGCCTAGAGATGATCAACAATGTTGTCTCACACGGTAATATTCTTATTTGGATTTTAGGTGCTTGCTCTCCCGCATTCAACATGCAGGTTCCTGTGCGTCATAACATTTGAATACTTGGTGGGATTGTCACACCCGAGGGCACCGATGCAAAGTAGCATATAGATTAGCAAATGCACAACGCAAATACATTGAGTGGATATTGCTACGAAAACACCAGCGTGAAAAAGGTATCAAATATGACATTTTAATGTGGGGGAAAAAATGACTGATTACAGCTTTAACACTGCAGACCTGGGAATCTCGTCATCGGCACCACGGAGAGACGCACACACAACAGAGGTAAACGGGGCCCAGTAATTGGAAATAATTCCTTGTGAGTGTGAGCAAGCATTTTCAAATGGAGTTCACAGATCCGTGAGATATTGCAGAGGGTGCACCCGTTTAAAGTATTTTACAGCAACTGCTTCAATAGAAAAGATCTACAACATGGTGACACTGCAGAATGTAATCTATGCAGGTCACCTTGGATAAGCACACCTGGTGGACAAATTTATGGCAAAGATAGGCCGCGTTTATGCTTAATGCACTCCTTTATCTGCCTGCAAGTGCTTCTAAAGGTCAGCTCCAGTCACTTGGCACCTTCTGCAGGCAGCTGCAGAGCCATCCTGCACTGTTTTCCCTCACCAGAACACGGGGCTGTCCAGGTCGTCTTTCACCGTGTAGTAACCCTCGTTGTCTTTGATGCTCTTGGTCAGACCAAAGTCTCCGATCTTGACCGTGTTCTGGTTCTCCACCAGGACGTTCCGTGCAGCCAGGTCCCGGTGGATATAGTTCTGGGATCCGAGATACTCCATTCCCTGGATTTAAAAAGCACAGCGGTTTACATAGAAGATGCTGTAATTTCTCTCACATTCAGAACGGCATATATTTGTTCTCAGAAATGGTCAAATGCGTAGGTTTGCACACACCCACCATTTTTAACTCCCACACCCACCATGTCCTCACATACCATCGTACACAAACAAATCCTCCTAACACAGGAAGTCCGACACGTACTGCAGCAGGGTTTAACACTAACATTTTTTCCAAGGGAAAAAAAATTATTTACTGTGGGAGCACACTAATGCATATGCATCCTAATTAGCTCCTAAATTATTTTTCCAGTTAGTACACATACATTTTCAGGAGCACTGTAGAACCCTGTGCACCAGTCCTGCGGTTTACTCAAGAGCACCAAAATGTTACGTAAACATTTTAAAACAGAAACAGGACTGAACTGAAATGTTCGGATGCAGGTTGCTGCAGGTATAGTGACTGTGTGGGCGATTATGTGCGGTCATTATACTGTGGCGTACTTTGACCCTAGCAGCGGCAACGTTACAATCCCTGCAGCAAGTCCGCAAAACGTCTGCGAAGCGGTGTTGCACAAGGTAGCAAACGGTGGGCGTACCTTGCATATCTGAATGGCGTAGCTTAGGAGCATCCTCAGGTCAACTAGTGCCTTGTTCCGGGGCAGGTACTCTTTCAAGCTCCCGGCTGGCAGGTATTCCATGATCAGCTTGATGGCTCTTCCTCCTAAAACAGGAGCAGAGGAGTGGGGTGTTAAACCAGAGCGGGCCTGGGCTGCTTTCAAGAGAAAACAATTACAGTTTTAGAAACAAACGGTGCTGCATTCAATGTCGAGTTGCAGAGCGCTGCTACTATGATGGCTGGTAGGGCAATTGCACACAGAGTGACGCCGATTCTTAAATGCATTAAATTACAGCACAGCACCCCGACCACACCCAGTAAACAAAGGCTGTGACAGCATTGCTAACTGTTAAAAGCAGGGCCGGTGTCTGTGTGTGGGGTTCCTTACCCTCCTCCCTGCAGATGCCATTGTACCTGACGATGTTCTCATGGTACAGCTTCCTCAGGATTTCGATCTCGCACCACAGGTTACCGCTCTGCACTTCCCTGTTCTCCGGCTTCAGGGACTTCACGGCCACCAGCTCGCCCGTGCGGTCCTCCCTGGGGTCGTAGCGACACAGCTCCACCTTCCCGAAGTGACCCTGCGCAGAGCACCCCACAGGCATGTCACGCGCGCCACCTCGACACCGTCCGCACGCAGGGCTAACTTACGCGCGCCACCACGGCACCGTCCGCACGCAGGGCTAACTTACGCGCGCCACCTCGGCACCGTCCGTACGCAGGGCTAACTTACGCGCGCCACCTCAGGACCGTCCGCACGCAGGGCTAACTTACGCGCGCCACCTCAGGACCGTCCGCACGCAGGGCTAACTTACGCGCGCCACCTCAGGACCGTCTGCACGCAGGGCTAACTTACGCGCGCCACCTCGGGACCGTCCGCACACAGGGCTAACTTACGCGCGCCACCTCGGCACCGTCCGCACGCAGGGCTAACTTACGCGCGCCACCTCGGCACCGTCCGCACGCAGGGCTAACTTACGCGCGCCACCTCAGCACCGTCCGCACACAGGGCTAACTTACGCGCGCCACCTCGGCACCGTCCGCACGCAGGGCTAACTTACGCGCGCCACCTCGGCACCGTCCGCACACAGGGCTAACTTACGCGCGCCACCTCAGGACCGTCCGCACACAGGGCTAACTTACGCGCGCCACCTCGGCACCATTACATTACATTACATTATAGGTATTTAGCAGACGCTCTTATCCAGAGCGACTTACATTTATCCATTTATACAGCTGGATATATACTGAAGCAATTCACATTTATACAGCTGGATATATACTGAAGCAATTCAGGTTAAGTACCTTGCTCAAGGGTACAACGGCAGTGTCCTACCTGGGAATCGAACCTGCAACCTTTCGGTTACAAGTCCAGTTCCTTAACCATTATACTACACTGCATTATACTACACTGCATTATACTACACGCGCGCCACCTCGGCACCGTCCGCACGCAGGGCTAATTTACGCGCGCCACCTCGGCACCGTCCGCACGCAGGGCTAACTTACGCGCCATTTCACAGTCCTTAGTCTCTATAGTGCTCACACACCATATTCACAGTAGGTGTACCACATTTAAACTCACAAAATGCCATCGGACAACACACGCCAGCTACACGGTATCATCACACATTACCTCTCCTAGATCTCGAATCTTCTTGAGGAATCTCTTTTCGAACATGGTGGGGTCTACCTCCTGAGTGGGTACTGGTTTGATGGAGGGGTCTGTGTGGGAGAGCATGACAATGTTACTCTACACGCAAGTGGAGTACGGTCTACATATTGCGCTCAGCATGATAAAGGCAGGTTAAAAAGGCAACCTGGCTCAGTCAGTTGAGGGGTTGTTAAAAGGAAACTCTCCCTTTGATCTGATGAAGAATGCCACAAAATTTTTTCATATTGAACAGTGGCAGAACTGCAGTGTTTGTCCAATCCACAAGGTGGTGAAAACACAAAGAAATAGAAACTGGGAGAGAGATTTCATTATGCAGGGTGTGACTGGGAGGGTTGTAAACCCAAACATGTCAAATATACATTTATATATGATAGAAATGTATTTATTCCATTTATTTCACAGAGACCATGTGTAATTTTTAACATACATTTCACGAAGTGAAATATGATGCATCGCACCAGAGTTAGCTACAGCTAATTTCCATCTGCAGTCCCTTGGCAGGTCAAAACAGAATAGACAACAAACAAAAATCTGTACAAAATATAACCAGACTAAAAATAGAATTTCATATGATATGAAAGTATATTAATATACGTACATATTCTAATGTCGGCACTTTTTATGTGCCTTTATCCAAACTTTAGCTTCGTGAGAAAATTCATTAAAATTGGTACATGTCTTGATGTATGAAGGTGCTAAGAGGCAGCTGTTGTGCTTCTGACTGGAAATGAGAGCGGTAGAGCTGTGATTGTGGGGAAGCAGCTTACTCTGCTCCTCCAGCATGTCGATCTCTCTCACGATGGCTCTGAAGAAGGGCCTCTTGTGGGGGTCGTAGTTCATGCAATCTGTCATAAGGTCCGCCAGCTCCTTACAGTCTGGAGTGGGCAGCATAAACTCCCGCATGTAGAAGCGCTCCTTCTGTTCATGGAAACCAGACCAACTCTACGTGAGTCACAGTCACACCAAGAGGTCGAGAACCGTGTCTGTCTCAGGCTCAAAGAAACCTGCAGTCTTAAAACAAAAATCTGCAACAGCTGTTTCTACAATCTTCAATCATTGCCCTTTCGGCCATCTTGATAAACCAAAAACATATGCAGACCGTTTCCACTGTCTTGTTGAACTGAAACTTAGAGAAGAGGCAGTTGGCAGAGAAGTCAGTTGACATAAGCCTGAAAATAATACTGAATTCAAATTGTAAACAATGTTTGATTGTTTTGGAAACGGGTTCTTTCAGAGAGGAAGTTGAGCCCTTAGTTCTGCAGGTATAAGTACTGTACCTCAGTAAGCGTCTTGTCTTTGAGGGGCACCTCTCCATCATAGCAGATTTCCCACAGGGTGGTGCCAAAACTCCACTTGTCAGCCGCCACGCTCAGGGCCTTGGTGCTCTGGACACATTCTGGGGCGATCCAAGGGATCCGGTCCACACACTCTGAGGAAACACACAGCTGTCGTTACAGAAGATCCTGTGCACACACAGAACAGCGACCCCTTACCCTCTCTGGTGAGCTCAGTCGGTGTATGGTGCGTAGCCCCTTACCCTCTCTGGTGAGCTCAGTCGGTGTATGGTGCGTAGCCCCTTACCCTCTCTGGTGAGCTCAGTCGGTGTATGGTGCGTAGCCCCTTACCCTCTCTGGTGAGCTCAGTCGGTGTATGGTGCGTAGCCCCTTACCCTCTCTGGTGAGCTCAGTCGGTGTATGGTGCGTAGCCCCTTACCCTCTCTGGTGAGCTCAGTCGGTGTATGGTGCGTAGCCCCTTACCCTCTCTGGTGAGTTCAGTCGGTGTATGGTGCGTAGCCCCTTACCCTCTCTGGTGAGCTCAGTTGGTGTATGGTGCATAGCCCCTTACCCTCTCTGGTGAGCTCAGTCAGTGTATGGTGCGTAGCCCCTTACCCTCTCTGGTGAGCTCAGTCGGTGTATCGTGCGTAGCCCCTTACCCTCTCTGGTGAGTACAGTGACAGGGATGCCCGGGTCGCTCAGTTTGATGAATGGGCCGCCCTCATTGTCACGCCCGTCCCTCGCCAACAGGATATTCTTGGCGCAAACATACCCGTGGACCAGCTTCTTATCCTCCTGTGAGGGGAACCACAGCCATCAGACATGAGTGAGACACACAACTGACATAGAGCTAACACAGCTGCAGGCATTTGTTTTAGGACAGGACTCCCTTTTCGAAGGAGGCTTCTCGCCATGCCAAGTCTCATACTGTTGTAAGATAGGAAGATAGGAAATTACTATTTCACAGAGGAGCCTAACCCCATCTCATGATAATACTGCATTTTTACTAGTAAACTATTGTGGCATCTGTCTCATTGACTCTTTGTATCTTTATCTTACCAGGTAGCTGAGGGCACCGGCCAGCTGTTTGGCCACCTGGAACTTCCATGGTGTGGTGAGGTGTGTACGGTTCTTTTGCATGAAGAGGTCAAGTGGGCCCAGCTGCACAAACTCCTCCACCATGATGTCTGAGCAAGAGCACAACGCAAGACCATCAGTCTGATACAGCTGGTAGAGTCAGTGCAGTATATTAGCGCTGAGTTAGAAAAATATAGTCTAAAGACTGATAAATGTGCAATGTTGGAGTAAGAGAGAGACAGATAAATATGTAGCGTTAGAGTAGGGGCATACAGGATCAGGTAAAACTCACATTCCAGGTCGCGCACACAGACGCCGTAGAGCAGGGAGATGTGCTTGTGAGAGACCTGTCGCATCATGCTGGCCGTCTCAAAGAAGGCCTGAGGGGAGAGTGAGGAGGGGTCAGAGGGGTGCCGGAGACGAGGCGAGCATGGCAAAAAACGCACGGCGGTCAGGGCTCTCACTCACCAGGGAGATGTCTCTGTGACCGGACCCCAGCACCTTCAGGACCACCTTCACCTCCTGTGAGGCGTCGCAGTCATCCTTGTCGTCTTCGCTCTTCATCTTCAGCACGCCTGCGTAGATGTTGGTTCTGGTCCCTCTGCCAAGGTGCTCCCCCTGAGATGACAGAAGACACCGGCGGGGTCAGGAGCCAAGGACGTGGTGAAGGAGCCAGAGTGTGCGAAAACAAACACACACACACCACAGTTACACAAACAAATACACACACACACACACACACTACCTGTTCTATTTCCTCTTTGAGAATCCTGTGAAAGCTGAGCTGACTGACTCGCAGATGGGTCTGTGAGTCGGGCACTCTGTTCTTCGTCACCACTAAGAGGTTTGAGATCTCTGAAACAAAGAGGCTTGTGATTGAACCAGATCCTCAACACGTGAAGCACATGGATGGAACCGACCGGCAAAACAAAGAACACAAACAGAAATTGCATTCTAAATTGATTGGGTTACAATCAGGTGAGGACTGTGTACCGCTTGTATTTCAACCACTACATCCACCCAGTTAATCCACTCAGGGCAGGTACCTGCAGGTAGTCTCAGGTAAAACTGGATTAAGGGCACAGTGTACAGGGATGCAAATCCGCCTGTGATTATCAGGCCTGGCTGTGTATACAACTCAGGGTCTGATGTTTGAGACTTGACATGTCTGGGATATGGGCCCTTATTGGTCCGAATTGTGATTTTAATGCATTTACATGTCATATATAGGTACTTAAAATGGCCAATAAATTCCTTTAAATCTAAGATTATCCAAAAATAACAATTACAATATAATTCCGATTGTGAAAAGATGAGTCTGAACCTAATATTCAGACCATAATACAGAGCTGTCAAAATCCAGTCCTGGAGGGCCGCAGTGTCTTCTGGTTTTCGGTGCGTTTCAGCACAAGTGATTCATTTATTTTATAATTTATTTAACTCATTGATTGGCTAAAAGGTCCACACACCTTGTTCAAGGCGTTAATTGGCTGCTGATTGAAAGGAAACCACAAATACCTGCAGACACTGCAGCCCTGCAGGAGAGGAGTTTGACATCCCTGACCTAATGCATAGTTTTGGTATTATAATGGTGATGGACAGTGGGTTTGTCGAGGTGGTCTGTTGCTTGTGTGTTGCGGATGTCATGCAGCAGCTAATGTTTGGTATACAAATAAACTGTAAAACAGCAAAAAAAGCAATTTTAAAAAAGCCCTGGGAGTATTTTTTATATTTTTTTCTGCATGTCAGACTCTTATTTAGTTGTGGTGGCACACCTTTTCATAATCATCCCTAAAGTTAGTTGAAATTAGTATCATCAAAATTAATTGATAGCTAGCTAAAATTGTGAAAACAAGTGCACTGCGGAAGTATTTTCAAGAAAAGTTATTAAAAGATGAAAGGTCTCATTAATCATAAATACCCTTCTTGTCACCAGGAACAGGGATTTGAAGAGGCCTTCTACTTTTACCTTCTCTGAGGAAGGTTTGGAGAGGCTGAGTGCAATGTGGGACTTGAGGTATGTGCCCCGAGTTATCCTGGATCCATTAAGCCGCACATCGTAGTGACATCAATATTTAGTTTCGTTCATACAAGACTGACAGTGATCCATTATTTTATTTCCCCACTGCTCCATTTTCCTAGACTGCAATCAGTGATTTTTTCCATGGTTTTGGGCAGGCAAGAAAGAACTGTATCATGTCAGACTGTAATTTCAGAAAGCTGAAGAGGAAACTGAACAGGTTTTTTGATTTACTTTAGCTTGAATAATGTAAAATTCACCTTTACCAGATGATGTTGCAATAAAATTTGAAAATGTTTAATTTACATTTTAACTGCTGATTTAGGTTAGTTTCTATCAAGCTTATAGATTTTAGTGGTTGTGTCAATGTTCTTGCATACTGATTAAAAGCATTTAACACCAGAAAATAGTACCTCAAGAAGGAACAAACCAAAATATTTTTCAGACTAAAGAATTTTATTTAAGTAATGTCTTGAGTGGCACACCACCGACCACACTAGAATTTTAGGAATCAGCACTGACTTTTATTTTGGAACAGCGGTAGAGATAGCGGTACTGGACTTTGGATTCTATGTTCAATAATTTCATGCATAAAATGATTAGCTTCACTCTGGGCACTCTCATGGTCTAAGAAGCGTCTCTTAACCTTCATATTATCTTTGGGGTCAATTCGACCAAATTCAGTGTTTAACGTCTCTTAAAAACCAGTTAACCTTATTTTTTCACCTTGAGACTACATGACTTTTCCTAATTTGTTGTGAAATATGTAATATGTTTTCAAAAGTCCTGTATCAACTTTGTATACAAAGGTGTTGTGTGGGGTCATTTGTGGGGTAGCTGTATAAAATGTAAGAAAATATACAACCTTTTTTAGCTCAGATTTTTTGTGGGTGATTCTGGTGGCACTTTCCCATAGAGGTTTTAAACTTCACAAACTCTCAATTACCTCAGGCTCTAAAATGAGGTGTTTCAGAACATATTTTTTATATTTAGGGATAAAAGGCTAGTCAATTGTGAGACACAGAAAGTGTCAAATTTTTTCTATTAAAATAGCTTTGTGTCAGTTTCAAATTTTGTGGTCAATTTGACCCCCACACATAAAAGGCATCAGAATGTCAAGATGAGGGTTAAAGCAGATTAAGAGGTGGTATGGCTGGTGTATTAGCGTTGTGTGTGCATGCATATGCAGGGTTGTATTGTGTGCATAATAGAGATGAGGAAGTAGGTACAAGAGAGGATACTGTGGTTTTGTAAACAAGTCACTGTGCAGCTTGGAAACTGGGGAACTGTGTGCCTTGGGAGTGTACATGTGCCACGGACAGCCATGGCCCTGGTCACCACCTTTCATTCTTTCCAGCTCAGGAATGATTTCATCTTTGTATGGTGAAACTGTGGCGTTAACTTAAACTTGTGTCACATAAAAGTAAATGCAAAATAATCATATAAAAATGGCTTATGACTACTTGCTGACTTATCTTGAAGTGGACAAACATTTCACAACACTATCACTGAAGTAAACAGACATGAAATGCCTGTCACCGGAAAACCACATTTACTATATGCTCTTCCTGCCTGAAACAGCCAGCTTCTTGTTTGACTGCCTGGGCGTGCATTCTGAAGCGATGGTGCCATGTTTGGAGGCAGTGGATAATGTCACCCTTCTCCTCAGTTTGGGACCCCTGGGGACAAGGGAACAGGATGGGTGGGTGGGGCCTGAGAGGCGGTGTGGTCCCTGAAGTAAACGGGACCTGGCCTGGCCTATCCCTATGTTTCAGGTTGTCTCACGTACACAACGCAAAGGTCAGCCCCCCGCTCAGAGCGGATGTTCCCCCACACTACTCAGCCCCCTCCACACACTGACCCCCAGACAAAAGAAAACACACACACATGCAATATGCACTGCCTCTAGAGCACTGCCTCCATTTCATTCCATTTGAGTTAATTCTGCAGTAAATGCATTGATTAGTGTTTCAATGGGGATGTAGAACCCAGTCAGTTGACTTGAGTCCAACAAAAACAGGAATTGCTGCCTGTTGGACCAATTTGCATTGTCTTTGAAAAGGCAATGTGACATTAAGAGATACTGAAATCCAAAAGCAGAACTAGCTCTGTTTAACAACAGAAGTAAACACAAGATTATTTCACCAGAATATGTGCAGGGACACTGAAACAAACAAAATATGTGCGTGAGCAACAGGTCCTTAAAGGGATAATGTCGCAATTACGACTTACCCACGATGTAGTTGATTGATGGAAACCATTTTCAGCTAATTCCATGCTGTCCCTTTCTTTTGGACGTACACACATTGCTAATGCTAGCGCAACTCTAAGGTAACTGCTAGCATCCACTACCAAACGCACTTAAACACTCCACAGTGCACCCAAAGCAAATAAAATACGACGACAGTCTATCGGGGTTATTTTGAGTGTTTATACCATCATTTTTGAAGTCAAACTATCGTTGAATCCTTTACTTTGTGCTGACCTATATTCTCTGTGGAAGTACAGCGGTGGAGCGAACGTGGCCATTGCAACTTGTTGGTCTTCTTTGTTGTTGTAGTCGACCAGTGCCGGCACTACATTCATAGGTAACGTAAAGTATCACTCCGCCGCCATACTTCCACAGAGAATATAGGTCAGCACAAAGTAAAGGATTCAATGATAGTTTGACTTCAAAAATGATGGTATAATCACTGAAAATAACCCTGATAGACTGTCGTCGTATATTATTTGCTTTGGGTGCACTGTGGAGTGTTTAAGTGCGTTTGGTAGTGGATGCTAGCAGTTACCATAGAGTTGCGCTAGCATTAGCAATGTGTCCAAAAGAAGGGACAGCATGGAATTATCTGAAAATGGTTTCCATCAATCAACTACATCATATGTAAGTCGTAATTGAGACATTATGTCCAAAATTTCGAACTATCCCTTTAAGTTCTTCGAGAGGTCAATTACTGCTATTGAAAAAAAGTGGCACATTGTTTTCAATGCAATAGCTAAAATATCTCTGTGAAACCTACACTCTCAGCTCATTGCTCCCTGACGTTTTATGGTTCTTTCCAAATAATTTACTTTCTATTTTTTAAGATCTGAGCAACACCACCAGCTGTGGAAGTGATTCTCTGAAATGATGCTTTCTCTGCCTGAGAAATGACACTGAGATGACATTTCTTTGCACGGTGGTCAGGGTTATACGATTGTCTACCATTTAATTTCTGCTATAACAATTCAAGGCTTTTCCTGTTTGGTGAGTGACTGAGCTGTGTGGTGATTGTTTTGTGCTGGCAAATTTGTGATTGTTCTCAAAAACAAAACAAAACAAAATATATTAGGCTACAAACTAACGTTAGGTAAGACGAATTCGCTGCTGAGCAGGCTTTTACCGGGCCAGCAGTGTTAGGCTAGGTAAGGTTAGGTAAATCAAAACAAAGTGGCTGCCGAGCCAGCTTCTACGGAACCAGTAGTATTGATCCTGAGTTGATCCTGCTTCTGACAAATTTTGTATATCTTCTAATACAAGGGTAAGCTATGGCTTCGTTTGACCCCTCAGTCTCTCCCATTCCTCGCTCGGTTTCTCCTTCCTCGCCATATTGGGCTATCTCTTGCCCGGTATGTGACATGTTTACTTATTCCTTCTCCGCCACTAGTGGGAACTTTACTTGTGATAAGTGTAAATTAAATGCTAGGTTGACTGAGAAGATAGCCGATTTGGAATCTCGCATCCGTACCCTACATGAAATTAGAGAAACCGAAAAGTTCATAGAATCCTTCTCGGTTTCGGGTGCTCCAGCTAGCCCGTCTCCAACTAATGTTAGTATTCCGAAAATGCCTCCGCAGCAAGGTAACAGCAGGTGGATTACAGTTCGCGAACGTAGTTGTAAGCCCCCGGTACTCCACCAACCTCCAATTCGGGTTTCAAATAGGTTCTCTCCCCTGAGCAATGCACCTTCGGTAAAACCAGCTGAAAAAGCTTTGATAATCGGTGATTCTATTCTACAAAACGTAGAAATTGCGAGTCCAAAGACCGTAGTTCAGTGCATTCCTGGTGCTAGAGCGACCAACATAGAAGCAAATTAAAAAATGCTGGTTGTCTAACACTGTTATTTGCTCTGGCCCCATTCCTTCTAGGCGTGGTGACGAAACTTATAGTAGACTAACGTCACTAAATCGTTGGCTATCTGAGTGGTGTCCCTCTAATAATATTGGCTATATAGATCATTGGCACACTTTTTGGGGGAGGCCTAATCTTTTAAAAAGAGATGGTGTTCACCCCACGTGGGAGGGTTCAGCACTTATCTCTAAAAAACTGGCCTATAGTCTTAGAAATTCAAGTCCCTGACTAATTAGAGCCAAGGCCAGGAAGCAGAACTACTTGTCTGCTTGTTCCCCAGAACCGTCAGCTAGGGTTCACCCTTTAGAAATTGAAACTGTCTGTCCCCCGTATACAAAACCATGTCAAATCTGGCAAAAACCGTGAAGTTTGTTTTAATAATCTGATTGATTAAAATAAAACACAATCCTATTAGCTCAAGTGATATTACTACCATGAGAGTTGGCTTATTAAATATAAGATCCCTTAATTCCAAGGCAGCTCTTGTGAATGAATTAATCTCAGACTGCTCTCTTGATATACTATGTTTAACTGAAACATGGCTGAAAGTGGATGAGAACTTTACATTAAATGA
The DNA here is from genome assembly GCA_029718625.1 of Synaphobranchus kaupii. Classification (NCBI taxonomy): domain Eukaryota; kingdom Metazoa; phylum Chordata; class Actinopteri; order Anguilliformes; family Synaphobranchidae; genus Synaphobranchus; species Synaphobranchus kaupii. Next base: position 99,714,055 of record CM056377.1, on the reverse strand, counting down.
ATCCTCTCCACCTGGGTTCATATATAGCCAAATCCCCCGTCTCTGTCGAAGAGGGGGTGGGGTTGCTGTTATTTATAAATCTGTCTTTCAGTCAATTCCAAAATTAGAGTATGCATTTGACTCATTTGAAGTGTTAGTTATGAACACTCAGCCAGCCTATTTGACTTGTAACTGTCTATAGACCTCCTGGCCCATATGCTGGCTTTATTCATGAATTTGCAGATTTTCTTTCTCATTTAGCTGTAAGTCATGACAAAGTGTTAATATTGGGTGATTTTAACCTGCATTTTGAAAATACAGATGATCCTTTTACCTCAGCATTTATGGTCATTTTGGAATCAATTGGTTTCATTCAAAATGTTTTTGGCCCCAGGCATTATCATAGTCATACTTTAGACCTGGTCTTAAGTTTTGGTATTGACATTGTTAATGTTAAAATTCACTCGCATAATCCTATTCTGTCTGACCATTTCCTCATTACTCTGCAGTTAAAATAAGCCCATTCTGTAGCATCTGAACTCAGAACGTATATAGGTTGCACTATCACTACCTCCACTACTGGAACTTTATTCATGTGCTACCTGATTACCTTGATTTAGACACTTCATCCAGCTCCCTGTCAACCAATGATCTGGCAGAGGAATTAGCTACTGCTGTACGCAAAACCCTTGAAGTAGTTGCTCCGTTAAAAAGCAAAAAAGTAATTGAGAAGAGACTTGCCCCTTGGTACACCGACCACACGCGGGCTCTTAAACAAAAGTCTCGAACGCAAATGGCGTTCTACTAAACTGCAGGTATTCCACTTGGCCTGGAAAGAGAGTCTTAGTGCCTATAAGCATGCTCTCTCCAATGCTAGGTCCTCTTACTTTTCAAAGCTTATACAAGAAAATAAGACCAATCCCCGATTTCTATTCAGAACAGTTGCTGAACTAACTAATAATCATGCAACAACTAACCCTCAAATTCCAGTCTCATGTAGTAGTAATGATTTCTTGAATTTCTTTAGTGGTAAAATTATTGAAATTAGGGAAAAGATCACACAAGTTAGTGACCATGGTTTTGACGATATAGAACTGCCTCCTAGACACACTGAACGTCTTGAATCGTTTACTCCAATACTTGAGAGCGAACTAATTCAGTTAGTTTCTTCTTCAAAATCATCCACCTGTCTTCTAGACCCCCATACCCACAAAGTTATTGAAGGAGATATTGCCTATGCTTATCAAACCAATTCTTCATTTAATTAACTCATCATTGCTATCGGGCCATGTTCCTACATCCTTTAAATTGGCAGAAATCAAGCCACTACTTAATCCCACTGTCCTGGCTAATTATAGACCCATTTCAAACCTCCCATTTTTATCAAAGATTCTTGAGAAATGTGTAGCGCAACAGCTTTCTTCATTTTTTCATACTTATAATGTGTATGAGAGGTTTCAATCTGGGTTTAGGAAGCACCATAGCACCAAGACCGCCCTTGCCCTAGTAATGAATGACTTGTTCCTCTCTCTGGACTGTGGCTGTATTTCTATTCTTGTTTTACTTGACCTGAGCACTGCCTTTGATACTATAGACCATCATATTCTCCTCTGCAGGCTAGAAAATTTAGTTGGTCTTACCGGGCATGCTCTTATGTGGTTTAAATCTTATCTCTATGATAGATCCCAGTTTGTTAGGGTAAACAGTCAGTCCTCTGAATTTTCTGAGGTGAACTTTGGAGTACCACAAGGATCGGTTTTGGGTCCTCTGCTCTTTTCTCTTTACATGCTCCCTCTTGGGAACATTATAAGCAGACATGGTGTTAACTACCACTGCTACGCAGATGACACACAACTTTATATATCAGTTAAGCCAGGTGAAGTTGACTAGTTGTCTAAACTAGAGACCTGCCTCAAAGATGTAAAGGCCTGGATGACCCAAAATTTCTTCTTATTGAACTCAGATAAGACTGAGATATTAGTATTAGGTCCCAAATCCCTTCGAGATAAATTCTTACAGCTTCCCTTAAATTTAGATTGCTTCTCTGTCTCCGCCAACAATGTTGTTAAAAACCTTGGTGTAATTATTGATTCAGATCTCTCCTTTCAGCCCCATATTAACAATATCACAAGAATGGCCTTCTTCCACCTGAGGAATATATCTAAATTAAGGAAGGTGTTGTCCCTGGAGGATGCTGAAAAAATGGTTCATGCCTTTGTAACCTCTCGACTAGATTACTGCAATGCATTATTGTCTGGTTGCACTGGCTCAGCCCTGAATCGCCTCCAACTTGTACAGAATGCAGCTGCTAGGGTTCTTACTAGGGGTGTTAACGATTAATCGTTGATCGATTAATTGCCGTTAATAATTTGATCGATCGACCATTTCAAATTTAACGATCAAATTGAACTATTTGCGGTCTCATCTTAATTGTGTCAATGGGAGCTGTTGGTGAAATGCAATCATTAAGTTAAACATAAGGGGGCCAGATTGACAGCTTGCCCACCCATAGATCCGCGACTGTGCAGTATTAGCTTTTACTCTACACTTAAGAGTTCTGGTCAGATAGCGAAACGGACGAAAGTGCGCCATTTTGCGTAGAGGCGGAAACTATAATTACACCCTCATAATATCAGCGCTGCCATCGAAAATTTCAATTAGGCCTAACGGAAACCGAAGCTGTTTTGGCAAGGGTTTTTCCAGATGCTATTTTGATCATTCCAGCATTCTGCGGTAAGGGAAATATTGCAGCTACATAAAAAAAAAATATATATATTATATATAAAAAAAGAATAATATAAAAAAAAAGATTTAAATTAAAATTATTTATTTTCCCTCTTGTCCAAGCCGGGCGGCACGTGAGTTTGGCCTCGGAAGAGTGAGCGCAATTTCCCGTGCCTTATTAAAATATCATACTTAAACAAAACAGCGTTCATAATTATATTTGTGTTATGCTATGAAACAGGCGTATTTCTCAAATGTTTCAATAAAGTTTTGATTGAGGAAAAAAACATGCATTTTGTATTTTCTACGTCATAAGCTATTTTTAGCTGTTTTGTTATCGATTGATCGATTGATTGTTCATTAACGTTGACGACTATCGATCAAGGAAATTCCTTAGAATTTGCAACCCTAGTTCTTACTAGAACCAAGAAACTGGAGCATATCAGCCCGGTGCTCAAAACTCTTCATTGGCTGCCTGTCAAATTCAGAATTGACTACAAGATTTTACTTCTAGCATTTAAAGCTTTAAATGGCTTGGCCCCTGAATATCTGAGTGACTTACTCATTCCTTACTGTCCTCTTAGATTACTTCGCTCTCAAAGTGCTGGCTATTTGAAAATTCCTATTATATATAAAATTACAATGGGTGGCAGAGCCTTCTCTTACAGAGCTCCTTTTTTATGGAATAATCTTCCCATGTATGTACGGGCTTCAGACACACTTTCTGTCTTTAAGTGTAGGCTAAAAACGTACCTCTTTAATCAATCCTATAGTTAAGGATGTCGGGGGGGAGGGGGGGTGGCGGCTAACCTTCTCTTTTCCTCTCTCACCCTGAGCTGCAGATTACTCTGGCCCGTCCCCCTCTCACCCTGAGTTTGCAGACTGCTCCAGTTATGCCCCTCACCCTTAGTTTGCAGACTGCTTCGGACCTGTCCCTCCTTTGGTTTATCCTCCCGACTTCACGCAACCGGAGTCCCAGATGCATCACCCCGCCCCCTTTGAACTGATGATTGAACTGATTATTGAATTGACTATTACCATTCAGTCCACCTTTAGTCTTAACCGGGCCGGCCAGCGAAGGATGGGCACCCCCTCTCTAGCCAGATGTCTTCCCACTGGGGAGTTTTTTTCTCGCCACTGTTCAGTGTTTTTTCTCCCCTACCGGGGAGTTTTTTTACCTCATTTTGCTGGTTGGGGCTAAGGCCTGGTTTTTTTGCTAAATTGTCCTTCTGTTTCCCTGTGCAGCGTCTTTGTGACAGTTCTCTGTAAAAAGCGCTATACAAATAAAATTGAATTGAATTGAATTGAATTGAAGGCAAAGCAATAACATAGCATGCAGTCAATAACATCTGCCTTAACAGATCCAGGTATGCATTTCATTATATAAATGCAAGTCTAGCACAGAAACCGGCACACTGTTCTAGAAAGAGTTCAATACCTATTATAAGAATATATAAGAAATTATTATATATTCTTATTCAATAGTCTTATATTAAGGTGCTCTCTCTTATATTAAAGAGACAAAGGTGAGTGAAATGTCTCAGAAGTCACTGGTTTGGGACGGAGGTTGGGGTGGGCCAGTGTAACAGTGAATGGTTGTGGGGGTGTACCTCTGGGTTGGGGTGGGCAGCACCTCCTCAACTGGAAGCTGACGTGGTCGGTGCGCAGGACCTGCCCAGCCAGGTGTCCCATCAGCTCTTTCAGCGAGGGCCAATAAGTTTCTGTGCCACACAACCGGTAGCCCCGTGCACCCACTTCAATCTGGAAGTTCTTATACTGCCAGTTCTGCCTGGATTCACAAATGTCGACCTGAGAGAAAGCAAGAGAGAGGAGAGAATATGGCCGCCAATTAAAGCGCAGCTGTTTGAAAATTACAGCAAGGGAAAGTCCTAATCTTACTGGAGGGAGTCAGACTCAACATAACCATGGTTTGATCTTATCTTATCTTTAAGGAATACTTCAGTACCTGTAAAATAGCAAGATAGCAAGTTACTTGGATCAGAGTCTGGATTAGGTATGTTCTTAAGGTACTGTAAAATCAGGCATAAATTAAAAACTGACAACAAATAATATTATAAAGGTTTTCACTGAGGTGTGTGACCTTTGACCTGTAGGGCAGGATAAATCTTGGAAAAGCTGCTTTACTCTGCTGGTTGGGTCCCAATTCTTGCCCTGTTCACCTCCAGAATATTGTCCTAATACCATACATGTTGTGTTTGGACAGTTCACATTTACTGAGCTTGTTTACAGTACAGGTTCTATTTATCTAAGCTTAATGCTATTAAAGAACAATGTGTTTTGGTCCGTTAACTGTGCAAACTCGTAACACATGCTTTTATGTTTATTTAGTTTACTTTCTACTAAAGTAGGCTACACCAAACTCTGTATATACGCACAAAGTCTTAATCTAAGCACACCAGTATTCTGGGGCTTATGTCAACACAGTGCCCCCTAGAATACTGGCATGCTTTGGTTGATACTTTGCGTGGATATACACAGTTGGCATACTTTGGTAGAAAGTAGTTTTCAAAAAACCATCCACAACAAGGTCTGTGGATGTTCGTGATTAACCGTGTCATTATATTTGGAAAGAGACGTTGCTGTTGTTTTTTTCAAATTAACGTTTTTGGCACTTTGAGCGCCATAAACTTTGGACCCGTTGAATTCTCAGCGAAACTACCTGGAAGGATAGATAGCACTCCGGGTATGTAGAAACATATCAAAATTACATTTTTGCTTGAACTGCCAGTTTAACAGAGTATTAGATAAAGAGGTTTTCGCTGAGGTGTGTGACCGTTGACCTGTAGGGCAGGATAACTCTGGGAAAGGCTGGTTGTCCTGCACTTTCAGTTATGTCCAAATTCATGTCCTGTTCACCTCCAGAATATTGCCCAAATACCATACCTGTTGTGTTTGGACAGTTCACACTTACTAAGCTTGTTTACAGTATATGTTATATTTATCTAAGCTTAATGCTATTCAAGAAGGACGTGTTTTGGTCTGTTTACTTTGCAAACTGGTAGCGCATGCTTTTATGTTTATTTAACAGAATATCAGAGAAAGAGGATTTTACTGAGGTGTGTGAGCTTTGACCTTTAGGGCAGGATAAATCTGGGAACGGCTGCTTTACTCCGCTGGTTGTTCGACACTTTCAGTTGTGTCCCAATTCTTGTCCTGTTCACCTCCATTGAGTCATTTACTTTAAGCTGAAGTGTAGAACTACAAGCCTCATTAACCAAGAGAAAAAAGTCCTGAGTCACCCAGTAAATATCTCCATATGGGCCAAAGGTTCCTTCACTAGGACACGAACAGGCTGAGAACAGATACCTCGTTGCAAGTGACGGTCATGAGGATGTGGCGGTAGTCAGTGCAGCTCCAGCGCAGCACATACATTCCCTCCTCGTTGCCCTCCTGCCGAAGCTTCTGAATGGCATAGTCCGTGCTGGGGGGAGACGAGCAGAACATGGGGAAGAGTGAAGAGAAGGCGGTTTCTCAGTCAAACACGCACCCGCACAAAATGACCGATCAGCAACCTGGCTGTAGCCTGTAGCATATTGTATGGTAACATCCAGACAGGAAACTGAACATAGTGCAGTCATCTGTTATCTCGGTGTGGCAGGGCGTTACCGCAGGTGAGAATGGTGCCACATTATGGAACGGAGGGGTCAGCACTGACCAGATGGGGCCGTGGCAGCTGTTCTGCAGGTTCTGCACCACAGAGGAAGGCGCCACCTCGGTGCACAGGTAGTGGTGGGCATCCACCGTCAGTCGAAAGTAGCCGTCCACCAGCGCGGCGAAGGACAGCGCCTCGCCTCGGGCCGAAAGCTTCAGTTCCTGCAGGACCAGACGGGGCACAGCCGTGGAACTTTACGGCACAAACCTCAGGCAAAGCTAACTGCATTCTAGTCACACTTCAATCTCACCGTGACTGCATTTGCAATTTGTTCATAGTGAGTCAGATGTCTGACACAACACAATGGCTACACTGTGCGATACCTCCTGCAGCTCTCCCCCCTCAGACCCAGGGACGGCTCTGTTGTTGTGCATGCAGGAATCTTCATGTGTGTTCAGCCTAAATCTGCTCTCACAGTGTACATATGCAAATGTGCTCTCCTTATGCAAATGCAAACTGTCTGTACACCCTTTTTATTCCATCTGAATTCAAATACAACAGTTTGTAGGGTCTACTCAACAAAGATCATAATATCCTTAAAAAGCATATAAACATCAAAACATCAAAGTGTTTTGAATGTAAAAACATTTCCAAAATGTCCTACATTATAGAATGTAATTGATTTGGGTTCTGCATTTTAAGATAACTTGTGCAAGCAGTGAGAGAGTGCAAAAGCTACCATTTTTTTATTGTCTTGTTTGGAGATGGTAACTGTAAACTCCTTGATGACAATGTGTGTGATCTCGTGGAAGTCGCAGAACAGTATCCATCCATCGCTGGCATCCTTCCGTTTTTTCCCCTCCATCTTGTTTTTCTTGGACTTGTTGTTCTCTTTGATCACCACTGTGTTCTGGGTGCATAGAGAAGATGGAGTCGTCAAATGGAGAAATTAATGTAAAATGCACCATGGGACACCATGGGACAAGTCTGAGAAAACATGTGCAGTGTTATGATACAGCACAGCAAACACACAAGAATGTACACCTTTGAACAACCATTAATATCCTATTAAAACCTGGACACTAATCTCATTATATAAACACAAAAAAGCCATTATTTAAGCCTGCTTTGTAATTTGTTGCTAACAAATAAATGCATGCGTAATTTTCCTGTCTGAGTTTTGCGAATCTGCAGAAGTGCATAATTCAGATGTACTACAGTTTAATGGATCTTACATTGACTGGCTTCTTCCGATAGGCGATCCCAGTGTTCCCGGACACTTGCACCTCGTACCGCTGAGGGTCCTCCGTTTTTTCAGACTTCAGGGACTTCTGCGACATCTCGGTCTCGTAAGAGATCTGTAGGTCGTAGGGCTCGTAGACCTCGCAGCCGAAGCTCTTGGTCAGGGTCTCCAGGGTGGCCAGGTACTTCACCTTCAAGTCGTGCGGAGTCACGTTGCTGTCCTGGATGGTCTTGCTGTTGAACTCGTTGAGGAAGTTCTTGAAGACGTTGTTGATGCGGATACGGGTAAGGATTCTGCGCTGCTTGATGGCTTTGTTCAGGCTTTCTGGAATGTGCTTCTTATAGCTGAAGAAGTAAAGGAGAAACAAATGGATTCGGGTTAATCGGTCATCTACAAAAGCATGCAAAACAGGAGTTTGACAATAACATAACTTAATGACAAGAACAGGCCATTCAGTGCAACAATGCTTGCCATTTTCCTACCACTAAAGGGTACCTAGTGCTCACCGTTTACCTATGAACTAGATAGTATAGTACCGTATCAAGCCTGGTCTTTAAATCACCCAGTTTCTGCCTCTACTACATGACCTGGCAAGCTATTCCACACAGCAACTACTCTCTGTGTGAAGAAGTGCAATGGACCATCCTACATGGGCATCTGGGCTCAAAACTGAAAAAAAAAATAGGCTAAACACTCACCAGCCAAACAAGTTGGCACAGGGCACTTTTAAAGGCCAGAAATCATAAAAGTGGCCTTTATCTGGCAGTTCTGTTATGATCATGTGCTTTAACTACCAGGCAGGAGATTTGCTGCAGAGCGGGTACCTGATCTCTCCTGGGGTCCCTGCCAGGGGCAGCTGTCCGTTGATGGCGTAGTGCGAGATGGCCAGCACGGCCATACCCAGACACTCATTCTCAATGTCATGGACCTCTGCTTCTGTCTGTGGGCTCCGCAGTGGTGCCCACCCCTTCAGAAAGTCATGCTGGCCCTACAGCAAGTGCATAAAAACACAAAACGCATTAAGAGAAAAGCAAACCAGCCTGCTGTAAGATGAGATGATAGAGATCAACTCTGAGTTATAGTCTACACTCACAGGCACGGTTACATTTTACTGTTTCCAGAGTCTAGACAGAGATAGTGAAACAATCTATTTATAATGCCCAAAGTCATATTATGTTACAATAGTCTCTTGGAGTAGAGGACATACTATCACTGTCTAAATGCAAGTCCTTCATAGACAAATATATATCTTCCGTCATAAATTTTAAATGTATTATTCTCTCTGCATTGTGATTTGCCTATGTACAAGCTGAAATGTAATGCACGTCCCCATTTCCCAGTTGATTGTCTTGCCAGGTCCCCGGAAAAAAAAAAAAATTTGTCAACATCAAGAGATCGCCCGATAACACATATAAATAAAATCTGACCTCCTGAATTTCTCACAAATATATTGCAATTCTCTGTGTATCGCCTAAATACCTTAATTGCTATAAAGCCAATTTGATATGATTTTCCTTGTTTATTATACAGTAATGTGCAAATGTCTTAGGCACCCTAGATTTTTTATGTAGATTTTTTCTTAGATGTTTATTTTTTGTCTTCTGCATTAGTGTGTCAATAGAAAAGAGCAAATTGTAGATTTCCAAACATTGATTTTTCAAAAACTTAATTGAACTTTCGTCAGAGAAAAGAAGAACAAGGAGTTCTGCAACAGATGGTATGGTCTCTCCACAGAGGCCTGTTCTCAACATCACCGAGGCTGTCTGGGATTACCTGGACAGACAGAAGCAAGCGAGACAGCCAAATTCTGCAGAAGAACAGTGGCAAGTTCACCAAAATGCTTGGAACAATCTACCAGCTGATTTTCTTATAAAACTGATCAACAGTGTACCGAAGAGAGTTCATGCTGTTTTAAAGGGAAAGGGTGGTCACACCAAATACTGATTTGATTGTTTTTTATTGTTTACTGTTCTTTGTAGTGAATTGTTTGATATTTAGAAACTTTTAATTTAATTATTTTTGAAAGGATATTCACCTTAAGGATTTTCTTTAACATGTGCCTAAGACTTTTGCACAGTACTGTACATGGTATAAAGTATGGCTATATTTATCACCTGTGCAAACAGGTACTCCAGGGAGGGGGCGTCTAGCAGCGGGGTTCCCTCTGGGGCTCTCTCTGGGCTCACCCCGTTTCTTTGCTTGATGGAGTGTCTCCAGACGGGGGACTCGCTGTCATTTGTGCCATGCCAGTTGGTGAAGTAGAACCTGGGAACAGAGAATCAATCGGGGTTTCATCCCTCACAGTCAGCGCACACGTATGCGTTTATGTACGTGCGCCTCCTGTTCAATGTGCATGTCAGAACAGAGAACGGAACCATCAGAACGGTCTTATATCCTGCCACTGCAGATCGAGTGAAATTTTTACTCTACTTTGAAACCATAACAAACTGTGAAATGTTCCTTGTGTACGCGCCACTTTCGGAAGATGGTCCGGCGTTGAGGTTTAGGTGTAACTAATCGGGGAGTTCTGAGCAGTTGTGTGTAGCTTACACCACACCACCTCATTGCTGTTATTGCAGCACATAGTAAACAGGAAGTTCTGCACGTAAACATCACGAACATGCCTCCTTTGCCAAAACAGAGCAGGCATTCAGGCAGGATAACCAGTATATTTTTGTTGACACAACAGGTGCAATATATTAACATTGAATGCCAATTAGTAATGCATGCACAGTAGAACCTGATAGATACAAACACTTTTGGTTTGTACAAAATGTGGTTGTACAAAATCCTGTTTGTAACTTTGAAGGTAAAGTCAAAATGCATAATTTTTATTTGAATCCTTAATTACAATGTTGCATTAGACTGTGTAAGCCTTATTTCTAAACAAGCTATTCTTATTTATTTTAAATAAGTTATTGATATAACCAATATTAATATTAATTATTAATATAAATTAATAACATCAGTTTCAGTAAACCACGACCAGCCTCTTTTGCAAACTCTCTGATCTTGTTCTCGCTCTTCTTTGTATGAAACACTGTTCATTTACCCACACTGTATTCTTTAGCACTGTCACCAAAATATGACCAAAATATGGGTATATACGTATATATGCAGTGAAAATATACATAGGTTTATGCAAATGAGCCTTTGTCAAAAATCCAGTGAATTTTCTGGCAGTGTAACTGCTGCAGAGGAGAATGTGACACAAACAATGAGAAAAATGCCCTGAAGCCTCTGTTGCTCTACATTATAGATAATGAATGTAAAATAAAATAATGCCTTTTATACATTTATACAAATGTCAGTCTGTCCATTCACATGCAATCAGCCCCACGTCATGGTGAGTGATTATGGAGCAAGCACACATGCATGCTATTCCACCCTCTCTGCGCCCAACCCTCCCCCCCCGCCCCCACCCCCCCGTACGCACGCAAGCAAGCACAAATAACTAATTCTGCACATACAAAGGCAGTTAAAACACAAAAGTAAACGTAACAAAGTCTGCAGGTAGCATGTTAAATACTTTACATAATACAGACAGCTGGCAGCTGGGGGCTGATGCTGGAGATAATGCCTATCAGCTCACACTGCCCTGTTCAGCGGTGAATGCACGCTGTCTGAAACCAAGCCATGCTTGCAGTGTGTGCTGCCTTGCCGTGTGAAAATTCAAGCTATGGTGCACATATTTCAATGAGCATGTCATTTAAAACGAGAGCTCGCCATGCAGATACACAATAAATCAAGAAAGTTGTATAATGGTCATCGTTTTTTCAAAAGTTTACCTATAACTGAATTGCTGATATTTTAAGTCATATTCACAATTTCAAGGGAGATGCCACATTATGAAGTCCTGGCTCATCTATATAGTCCTGGCTATTTATATTGAACTATTTGGGCTCTATTTTAATAAACCAAACGCAATGGTGAACGCAAGAGTAATCGCTTGGCGGTATCGCTCTGAGGGCGTGTCGGCGAGAAATTTGGTAATTTCATGACGGCAATCTTGGCGCACCTTATGGCGGTATTGCTAAAAGGCTGGGTTTAAATGTCCAAGGTGTGTCTCTATGGTAGCCAATCAAATTGTTGTTCTCATGCTTTAAAAAAAAGCCAGTTGGAACGCAATCGCTCCATGCAATTTCATAATGAGCAACCCAAACGCACTGGACCGTCAACGACAAGAGCGATTTTCCGCACAGGAATCAGACATACTTGCAACAGAAGTACAGGCTAGGACTGTAGTAATTTATGGATCGGAAGGCACGGGAGGAGGTGGCGAATGCATTAATTAGCCTACATTAGGTGATGTAGGCATAATTATGATTCAAATGGTAGGCTTATGATTCAACTGTGTCAATGTGTAATTTATATATTATAGGCTATTGGCCTACATGATCGCAAGTTTCTTGTAAGCTGTCCTGTTTTATTCTAGTAGTTTAAATTAAAATTAATTAATTAATAATAATTATAGGCTATTTGTTCATTAAATGGAAGTGTAGTTGGCATCACCTATAGACACTACATAGAACTACATGACGAATAAGTTGCCAAATTGCCAGTCTATTGCGTTCCCGCTAAGAGGTGGTTCCAGCTGATCATAACGCAATGGGTTTTCGTTGGTTCAAATTGTCACTGAGCCGAAAGTATTTTAGAACACGCCCCAGACAGCGCCACCCATCCCACTGCAGCGCAAGTGAAAGGATGTTATGTTGAGAATTTGTTGATCCTAGCGGTATTGCTGAGAAACGCCATAGCGCCAGTTTTAAGACGTTGATGCTGTCAACAAGCTTGCGTTTGACTATACCGTCCCCTTGCGCTGGTTTGAAAATAGAGCCCTTTAAGTCATGCATGGTTGCCTACGCTTTTATGAAGATTCCATGGAGAGGCATGCACCTTTTATACAAGCAGGCTTGATGGGTTGTTTTTTCCTGTGTCTGTGAGGCTTCATGACAGCGCCCGATCGTGACTTACCTCATGCGGTAATGCAGCTTTGTGGATGTGTAGCTGTCCACTTTGAACACGTGATTGGGTGGGTACCAGAACTCTTCACTCTCATCGTATAGGGCAAACAGGTTGTGACAAAGAGGAGAAATTTCTGGAGGAGAAAAACGGTGTGTGAACCTCTGCATGCACAAATAAAAGTTACCTTACCACAGAAAGGCAAAACGTACTTTGTTTTAGTATCGCGAGAACCTTTCCCAATCAATACTGTCCAACAAAGATTACAAAGGCCCCACAAACCCCTTTCCTTTCTTTAAGTTAAAGTAGGATTTTTGCATCAGCGCTGTACTGCCAGAATCCTATATTGTTGAAATAGTTGTCGGGCAGGGGAGCCGAGAGCTTCACCAGACTGTCCTGTGTCCTGTTCACAGTCCTGAAGCTAGCCTTACCCTGTAATTAACATTGTGTTTATTTGGTGAGATCTCAACACAGCTGTGGGTTACTAAACTGCCTCTAAGTATACCTCAGGCCCGCTCACTTTCCTTTATGATTGCGAGTGTGGCCAAGCGCACGTCGTACAGAATCTGACCTGTTTACTGTCAGACTGTGGAGAGAGGAATCAGGATGTTCTACAAATAAACGCTGCAGCATGCACCAAAGGAAACTCCCTTTTAATATTTTATGGCCTTATTATGCGGGGAAAAAGCAGGGGAAATGGGTAGAAGTTGCATCTGACTTGTTTTGAACTTTTTTCCCAGATCCCAATGCACAGTGCACTCAGTGTTCACAGTAAACAAAAGCCCTTCATTTGTGATTTCATTGCTGCCAACTCCACTTGGGTCAACACAAATATAGACTATTGCACTATCGAGCTAAAGACAAAAACACCTGTCCAAGGCGTAAGACTATTGTACTATCGAGCTAGACACAAAAAACACCTGTCCATGGCGTAAGACTATTGTACTATCGAGCTAAAGACAAAAATACCTGTCCGGGCAAAAGCAAAATTACACAAGTGAATAGTAGCATAGCACTCTGTCACTTAGCTTTTGTGTTTTTTTTTTATTGACAAGCTAGCTTTCACACAGGTTCTCCCAAGCACTGCTCTGTCGGTCTACATCAGTGTCTATAGCGGAGTGGAGTGAACAGCTGATGCTGTGGATATGGACCTGGGGCAAAGCATACCTGCTTAAGTCAAAGCAAACACAAGCTGCCATTTTAATGAGCTCCAAGCTGACCCAGTTTAGCTCAGCTACACCTGAAGGGAGCCGGTGAAAAAGAGAGGTGCACCATGTGTGCATAGCCCTGGCTGCCGGTGTCCTCCGTTCCTCTCAATGTCAGGATAAGTGCTCACTGTACTGGTATATTGTGACCAGTCTCTCTTAAAAGGGGGGGATATTTCTAGAGCATTTCAGGCACGGTAATAGCGGTATCCCAGCTGACCCACTTGACGTCTAAAACAGTTCCTTTACAGCCCAGAACTCCGCAGAATTCCCAGGAGAATGAGCACCAGGGCTCGTGCCAGCCCATTCCTCAGGCAGCGCTTTTCAACAAACACTGTGAATGTGGAGTGCTGACGCTGGAACTCACTGCACTTTTGCGCCGCCTGCACGCACAGGTCCTCAGCAGAGTGGCTGTCCTTCAGGTACTCCAGCTGGTGCATGTCCGGCAGGTAGAAGTGGATCTCCAGTCCCGCCACCGTCGTCGGGACAGTGGGATCGCTCTTATTGCTCAACCTCATTTTCTGACACAGTTGCCTGCCCAGTTTCATCCCAGTTCGTCCTGACATTCAGGCTGTGGAGAGGGAGCAGAGCAGAGCGAAAGAATGACTCAGCACCAAGCTGTCCTGTAGCCAAGGTGAGTCACTACTGCACACCTTAGTTGGTCTTTATGGCAGATCTTTCTGCTGGACGTATATTTTCTACAGCACTTTACTCGTGTAGAATTGGTATCCTCAATGCCATATATATATATATACACACACTCGTTTATGGCTGTGACCAGAGGATGAGCTAAATTAAAGCAGGAGTCCATTTCATCTGTACATGATGTAGTAACGGTGCGATACCTCTTAAATTCAGACGCAGCAATTAAATTTTGAAATAATCTTTCACGGCAGCACTGACACAAACAATCATCCAAGTGCAATTTCAAAATGCTGGTAGCTTCACTGCACAGGAGTAATCAAGAGGTCGGCCGCCGGGGGCCTTATGACGCAGCACACAAGCCTAAATCCTGACACTTGACTGCAGTCAATAAATAAAATGGCAATGCATAGGGCCATCAAGACCAGTATGATGATGGTAGAAGAGCACAGAGAACCAACTCACACTGAAGAAATGTGCATGGCCAAATGTTCTACAATCACCCACACAGGAAACACAACAAGCTGAACCCGACAAATATGATATCGACAGCCTCATAACAAAAGTGCTTAAGTAATTTTTTGTATTTTTGAGAAAAAGGCAAAAAACTGCTGCAATTCTACGTCAATGAGTATTTATTAACTCTTTCTTTTACAAACACATATCAATGGCTGCTAAATGAAATACAGATCATGTGACTTTGTATTATGATTACATAATGGCTAATGATGACTTAGGCAAAAATATTGAAAACTGAGTGGGACTTAGGCATTTTGAAAGGGTGTAAAAATTGGCAAGTCAAAAATAACAATTGCATAAGTCAAAAATAAATCTGCCTAAATCAAATCGTGGATTTAGGCAGAATAGCATAAAGCGGTTCAGGAAGTGCACAGTGACCTGCAGTGACTTGAGCATTTTTACACTGTTGACGAATGATAAATCAAGTGATTTAGGCAGAAAATCTCAAAATGTCCAAAAAATGACTTAGGCACTTTTGTTATGAGGCTGTCGATATAACTGTTTATTTTAAATAAATGTTTATTTTTCGCCTAATTTGTTATTGGATAAAATAAGATATGACAAAAGGTTGTCACAGCACATTATTGGTGTATTAGTTAGGTAGAGGAGGAGTTATGATATTATATAAACTAATGTTTGTTTTTGTTCGGGGAACTCCTAATCCTCTGCTTAATAAAAGGTTAAACTGAATAGAAGACTCTGCTATTTCCTTCATCTTCATCTTGAGAATTCTCCAGCTCAAAAACCCAT
Organism: Synaphobranchus kaupii; assembly: GCA_029718625.1. Lineage (NCBI taxonomy): Eukaryota > Metazoa > Chordata > Actinopteri > Anguilliformes > Synaphobranchidae > Synaphobranchus > Synaphobranchus kaupii. The sequence continues at coordinate 99,698,418 of CM056377.1, read as the reverse complement.
CTCAAATTGAACCTAATGAGGAGAGAGTAAAGGACTTCCCTCCACATATTTGGCGAGCCAGCCAGGGGTCCAAGATCCCGGGGAGGACGCAGGAGGGAACCAACGGCGTGCTGTGTTTTATCTTCAAGTTAGAGACCGGTCAACCATAGTGAGAGGTAAGCAGACACCTTTTTCATAAAAAGTCTGTAGAGAGGAATTACCCGCACTCCGTTGGCCCCAAGTGTGGTCCTCCACTGGGTGACGGGCTCCAGTGGGTGAGTGGAAAAAGAATAAATAGGTAGAAAAATTGTGATGAAGTGAGTGTGAAATAAGCAGGAGTGTAGAAGAGTAAAGGGAAAAGAAAAAAATGTGAAATAAGGGTATAAAAGAGTAAAAGAGAGAAGCGCTGAAAAAGTCTGCTCAGATATTATTAAAATATATATCAAATTACTCATTTTGGGAGAGCAGGTCGACAACACTGTGGGGGAGCAATAGAGCTCCAAGTTAGCTAGCCAAAATCTTTGAAATGATGAGAATAACCGGGTTGTGGGCCGCGTCGAGGTTGTGTGTAAAGGGACGCCTTTCCCTTCAAATAGTCCGCCACAAACGGTAATAATAAAATGGCAATGCATAGGGCCATCAAGACCAGTATGATGATGGTAGAAGAGCACATAGAGAACCAACTCACACTGAAGAAATGTGCTAGGCCAAATGTTCTACAATCACCCACACAGGAAACACAACAAGCTGAACCCGACAAATAAATGTCTGCATGAGAAAAATTACACAAGACGCTAGCGATTGTTTTGTCTTCTAATGTCTCTGCTTTTATGTTAGACAGGCTTGCAGATTTCTAGACAGATCACCTAAAACGAACAGTGACATTTTTGTATTCGTAGTTGCCTAAAATCCCACATTCTTTGGCTCGTCCATATATTGTAATTGTCAAACGTAGGCCATTTAGTAGTGGTTTGCCTTAAATGCTGGCTTTCATTTCTCTTGTCTGTGTGGAAAAACAAAACGGGAACGTGAAAGGAAGGGAAAGGAAATGTGTACCACCTAAAGCTATTTCATCATTCAAATGCACTTGGGTGACTCAAACATTAAACTGTTTTTTTCCACGACTGGCAATTATCAGTGATCTTATAATTCCCTTCACTCTGAGATACACAAGACTGTAGTATTCACTAGAGGTGAAATTAGCCTTATACTCTTAATAAACGTAGATAGCGCAGTTTCATTCAAATCAAAGTATAGTTTGAAGACATTAAGTAAATATGTATTTTTATTCATGGTTTGTGTAGGCTATGTTTTGGCCGCCAGATCAGCACATTAGCTAATGTGAGCCTTCAAAATGGGCTTTCCCCAAGTAAAATAACATGGCCTTTAAAGAGTGAGAAAGGTACAAAGTGTATCTCTGTGGTTTTATCTTTCAAAAACCACAAAGAACAGGACAGAGATCTCTGGTGTTACTTCCCCCTTTTTTTATTTTTTTTATTTATTTTTTTTTTCTTTAACTTCCTTTCAGTCAAGAAAGAGAATTGTAGAAGAGAATACACGATCTTCCTCAATAATTTGTCATTTCTAATGCCCTCTGGTTTAACATTACCACATAGTTCCATGTTGTTGAGTAAGTAAAAGCAGCTCTACATACTGAGTCCTGCTAGTGGCTCCTTTCTTGGGTGTGACAGTAAGCAATGTCACAAAGTCTTGTGGCCTATATGTGAAATGGCACAATGGACCTTTGCTTCATCTTAAAATTACAAATTACAATGAATTACAATTAAAATTACGGCTATCAACCTTAACACGTTAAGTCATATGATGTTTTAATGATTACCACGTTAAATAGGGCGTTAAACTTCTAAAACGCAATTCATCCGCATTTTAATATTTTGGCTGTGGTGGTCCCCAGCCGTAAGTACAGACCTATGACCAGAGTTCCTATCTACCATCCCATCTATGACCAGATTTCCCACCATCCTATATCTGTAACAATTGTAATTCGTAATTTTACATGAATCGCATGAGTTAATGCATTAACGTTGCTTTCAGGGTCGTCCACCTGTCTAGGCTACTTTGTGCTGTGGTTCGACTGAACTCAGTATCTTTCATTTTGTCTGCTGCAACCTGTAACAAATCACTATTTTGATGTTTTCTGTCCAATGTGCATTGCATAATGTTTCATTTTTTTAATACAGAAATTAAGACTTGAGACTGTCTCCTTGTCTTTCCAGAAGTGAGGGCTTTTTCCTTGCCACACATTTTTACAGTAAACTAGCTGGCTGACTTCAACACCCAATACACCTTGCGAATGTGTACATGCGCAGACCGTGTTTAAGAGTCATAAACTGAATAAATCGTGACATACGTTTCATTTTCGGATTATTATTCGCATATACCACGTCTTAATCGGAATATGCCGCGTTCAGAATAAGGCCTTATTCGTATTTAATCACAATATGCTGTTTACATGACCCCCATCTTATTTGGGCTAGGCTATCGTCTTATTCTGGATAATATCGGAATATGAGCATGTATGTAAACGTTATCATTCACAATTAAATTGACTCAGGAGTTCCCTCCCTCTCAACTCAGCCAATGTGTGATGAGTGTTCAGGTGCAAAATGGCTGTTGTGCTTCACTCAGGTTCCCCCACTGCAAAGTGCCTCAAGTTCAAAGGATTTAAAAAATTCTAGCCCTGTCATTGTATGCCAACTGCTGCAATTGTTTGTTTGGGTTGCCTGATTAAAACGGGCTGCTTTAATTGGCTAGCACATGTGTGAGTTTATTAGTCACAACATCATAGCAGATGTTAGGCTTAGAGGCATTTCTTGCTATTCAGTGGATGTGTGCTCCATACCAGAGAGACAGGGCCATGAGGTTGATCTCGCCATTTGTTACTTAAACTTAGGGGAAAAAGAACAACGACAGCAGTGTTCCAATAATAAAGGGTTCTTGTGCTTCTGTAATATATAGGGCTCTTTTTCCATGGCACGGTTCGGATGTAGCCTACTCATACCCACAGACTACAGTTAACATGAATTTTCAATGGACTGAATGAGCCTCTGAACCCCAGATTAAAGCATTTTTTATTCCTGTAGAAAGAGGAGTCTTACAAGATGACAACCCCCAAAAACATAGTACAATAATAAACCCCACGGTTTGAGAAGTATGACATTGACGGATGCAAAAGAGCTGAACCCAATCCAGCATTTATGCAATATCTAAATTGCCTAAATTGCCTTGCTGTTCATTGGCTGTCATATCAAACCCTGTAGTTAGAGTGGTGATCACAGAACAGTGGTGGTGATGGTCTTCTCTGGAAGCATTTCACTTGACCCCTTAAGTTTGGAGGTTCAGTATCACAGCAGGTATAATTACAGAAAGAATACGAAAATAAAGATGAAAGACAGCAGCACCCAGTTTTATTACCCAGTACTATGCTTGAGACAGCATTTTCCAATTCCATCAACTAGACGTGAGTAAGTGTTTTCCACTTTAATCAACTGGGCATGAGTTTGACTTTCTTGTGTGGTGTCCTATTCCTCCTGCAGAATTCCAGAACCACTAGTAATTTACACCACGGTGCTTAGTCTACAGACCATAGTGGGTGGTGGGCGGCCCAACGCTCTTATAATTAAGTTTATATTGGTTGCCAACTACCTGTATGGACTTAAAATGTACAGGAGTGGGCAACATGGCGATATTCATATCATCGCCGGTAATTTCAGTTATTTCAGCTTTGATTTTTCATGCAAATTGTGGAGAACATCAAACGTTTATGAAAAGCCGAGTATGACTGCTAACATGATAACCAGTGTTGCTTTCTTTGAAAAGCCTCGATTAGCTGTAATATGTCAACCAATGTTGACAAATTTTATCAGTATATTGAAGTAGAATTGCAGTAAAACCAAAGAGCCATCCACCATCCATCATCTAACCCACTTATTCCTGGTCAGGTTCACAGGGAGGCTAGAGCCTAATCCAGCATGCATTGGGTGAGAGGCAGGAATATCCCCTGGACAGGTTGCCAATCCATCACAGGCCACACACAACATTCAGGCAATTTAGAGTCTCCAATTAGCCTAACCTGCATGTCTTTGGACTATGGGAGGAAACCGGAGTACCCGAAGGAAACCATTACATTACATTACATTCATTTGGCAGACGCTTTTATCCAAAGCGACGTACAGTAAGTGCATACAGAGACATCATCAAGATCACTACAGAACAGACAAAGCACATCCTTCCCATAATGTAGCAGCTATCCCTAGCAATGAACGTCGACTGTAGTTCACAGTAAGCTGTAGGCAAATCAGCAACACCACACTTCCATTCCAAATACTATTATAAACTATAATAAACAGACAGGAAAACACAGGGAACTAGTAAACCGGGAACTGATATTCCTAGGTGAGGATATCAGTCAAGGTGGAGTCTGAAGAGGTGTGTCTTCAGGCCTCGACGGAATGCAGGCAGGGTTGGAAACCCACGCGGACACAGGGAGAACATGCAAACCACACAGAAAGGCCAGGATTCAAACCCAGGAGGGGTGACTAAGAGGGGGCACTCAAAACATAGTGCAAAGTGCAAAAATCAATGACCTGGGTTTCCAAAAATCATAAATCTTTTGAATTTTTAGGCATTCCAGGGCTACATTTTCTCATTTTCATGAGAACTGTCAGTTTATTTGTTAGATTAATTTGATATGTGCCAGTTTCTGAGGAAATTGCATTTTAAAATCTTATCCCGAGTGACATCAGTGTGTTACTCACGTTCATGATTTAACTGATTTACAATAGAGCTGTTTTTTTTATTTTAAAAATATTTTTAGCAAATTAGCCAAGAAGCCAAAGTATGTATAAAGTGTAAAATGTGCATCTGCTGGAGCTTATAGTGTGAACAGTTAATGATCTTACTTGTGTACCTATTTATGTTATTTACTTTTGATCCAGAGTCTTCACATTGTCGTCTTGTCGACTGGACAAAATGTGGACTGAACTGGACTGAACGTGAACTTAAAAGCTCACTGAATTGCTCAGTCCTCGAGAGTCCTCTTTTTTGAATCACTAGTCCAGTAAATTTTACGCATATAATATGGTCCTCAATCATCAAAGTGAGATTATCCCCCTTTGGTAAGCTCCTCATACAGGGTGCACCATAATTCATTGGACAGTGACACATTTTTTGTTATTTTGGTTCTGTACTCTAGCACTGAGGTTGAAATGCAGACTGTGAGCTTTAATTTGAGGGTATTTTCATTCATATCGGATGAACCGTTTAGAAATTATAGAACCTTTTGTACATAGTCCCCCCCCCATTTTCAGACATCAAAAAATATTGGACAGTTTAACATAATGCAGAATAAAGTAATAATTTTTTATATTTGGTCGCATATCCTTTGCATGCCATGACTTCCTGATGTCTGTGACGCAACAATATCAAAAGACTCTTGATATCTTATTTTCTGGTACTCTTACAAGCAATACTATCTGTATTTGAATGGATCTCTATGGGAATTGGGGGGTGGGACTAGATTTAGCTGTAAATTATGCTGGAACAGTATGGAATACATGGTTGGCGAAATGGCAGTAAGTCATCAAGGGTCTGAGGTATCAAACGAGCCTCAAACCATCACTCTGCTGCCAGATATGTAGTATGTATGGATGGATCACTTTAAGGGTTGTTTCTCCTGACAGATTTTCCTACTGAACTCTATGGAAAAATAAGTCATGAGAAGAAACCCTTCAAGTTATCCATCCATATCTACTGCATATCTGGCAGCAAAGTGATGGTTTAAGGCAGGGCTGCCCAACCCTGTTCCTGGAGATCTACCGTCCTGTAGGTTTTCACTCCAACCCTGACAAAGCACACCTCATTCAACAGCGAGAGATCTGATTGAGCTGATAATTAGTAGAATCAGGTGTGCCAATTACGGTTCAAATGAAAACCTACAGGATGGTAGATCTGCAGGAACAGGGTTGGGCAGCCCTGGTTTAAGGCTTGTTTGATACGTCAGACCCTTGATGACTTAGAGCCATTTAGCCAACCATGTGTTCTATACTGTTCCAGTGTAATTTGCAGCTAAATCTAGTCACATATTAAAAATGATTACTTTATTCTACATTATGTTAAACTGGGAGGAGGGGGGGGGGGGGGGGCTATGTACTGCACTTCAACTTCATTGTCACTGTATACTTTCAAACTCAAAGTGCTAGAGTACAGAATGAAAATAAGTCAAGCAGTGGTATCACCTAAGATCTTTTGTGATGTCATGCATGTATACAGGAAAATTGTATAGTTAAGAATTATAGTTTTAAAACTATGCTCCAAGCTAAAAAAGTTAAATCTGTTATTATTGCAGGGTTTAGAAGAACTGAATTCCTTTTAATGCTTCGGTGAAACCCAATGGAATATCAATATCTTGCTCACCTTAGCCAAGAGGAAATCAAGCCCGGAATTGAATGATACATTATTGTACATTCAATAATAATATCTATCAAGAGTAAGGAATAGAGCAGATCAAAGCACCATGTTTACCAAGTATTTGTAAGCGCACCACCCCCAAGCAAAATAAAGCACCTGTCTGTCTTTACTAAAACAATGCACTTGTGTTGAGTTCATATGAAATGTGATAAAATTGAGGGCCACTGATTATCATGGGGTAGCATTAATGCATATGTATTTTTGGGAACTGCAATGTAAGACTCCACAAAATTAGGAGTTTAATAGGGCTGGGCGATATACTGTAACAATAATTCACAAAACATTTTTGAGTGTAATAGTAGTTATCAGCAGTACAGCTTCCATGTCATCATTTTGTTTGTTTTTTGAAGCATTTCACACAGATTCTGAAGTTTCGAGGTTCATTACTGCATCAAGTATGATCAGGTACAGAAGAAAAAATGAAACAAAATGATATGATGATTATTGTTTTTGCGCTAAAAAATATTCTGCAATCATTTTTATGGTGCATCGCCCAACCGTAGAGCCGACTATGTACGCTCTCTACTTAAACAATCCTCTTCCAAATTTCCAGAAACAAAGAATTACTCAAATCTATGGGCTCCCATGCAATACTTCAGATACTGGAAATGATGAAAGATCACCTAGAACCCCACTGTAACACTAGACATTCCTACTGCAGAGGAGTTTCTCAACACAGTGAAACTGAAATATGATCTGAATTTTTGAGTGTTATGTCCATAGTTCTGAAATCAACAGGCTGTTTCTTATTATGTTAGTTAGTGTTGTCACCACAAACATCCTTTCCAAATAAAGCTTTTAACAGTGGTATCAATAGTAAAGCCAACATTTTAAACACCCCCTTAAAGGGATAGTTCGGAATTTTGGACATAATGTCTCAATTACGACTTACCCATGATGTAGTTGATTTATGGAAACCATTTTCAGCTAATTCCATGCTGTCCCTTCTTTTGGACATACACACGTTGCTAATGCTAGCGCAGCTCTAAGGTAACCGGTAGCATCCACTACCAAACGCACTTAAACAATCCACAGTGCACCCAAAGCAAATAAAATACGACGACAGTCTATCGGGGTTATTTTGAGTGTTTATACCATCATTTTTGAAGTCAAACTATCCTTGAATCCTTTACTTTGTGCTGACCTATATTCTCTGTGGAAGTACGGCGGCGGAGCGAATGTGGCCATTGCAACTTGTTGCTCTTCTTTGTTGTTGTAGTCGACCAGCGCTAGCACTACATTCGTAGGTAACGTAAAGTATCGCTCCGCCGCCGTACATCCACGGAGAATATAGGTCAGCACAAAGTAAAGGATTCAACGATAGGTTGATTTAAAAAATGATGGCATAAACACTCAAAATAACCCCGATAGACTGTCGTCGTATTTTATTTGCTTTGGGTGCACTGTGCAGTGTTTAAGTGCGTTTGGTAGTGGATGCTACCGGTTACCTTAGAGTTGCGCTAGCATTAGCAACGTGTGTATGTCCAAAAGAAGGGACAGCATGGAATTAGCTGAAAATGGTTTCCATCAATCAACTACATGGGTAAGTCGTAATTGAGACATTATGTCCAAAATTCCGAACTATCCCTTTAATTCAACAAGTTGTACACAGGCAGAAATTACACATGCATAATTTGCATGTCTCCATAATTCACAAATAAACAGGCTCAATATCTTCCTTCTAGACACCCAAAACACATGCAATACAATTTCTGAAGCACACATTCCAGTTGCTTACAGAGTTTAATTTCCAGGCAATATAGATAGTTTATCTCACTCTGCAGGGCTGGGGGAGTATGCATGCATGAAAATGTAATTCTGCCATCAACATGGGCTCAAGCATACTGTATACAGAACTGATGGTCTCATCAACATGGGCTCAAGCATACTGTATACAGAACTGATGGTCTGTCCACTCCCCGCATTTCTATATTGTGATGCAGCGCAGCTTGAGATTTATTTTATAAATAAATTATATATTATATTATTATTTTATATATTGGTCTGTACTTCTAAGATTTTTTTTTTTTTTTTTTACGGTCTATGCTTCAGATTGGCATTAGCCGGGTAACCTTTTTCTCAGTATGGTTTTGATCTGATGAAAATGGTGCTTCGCGCCTACTGAGCCTACCTGTTGGAGGCTGGTTTGGGACGATAATAGCAATACAGGTTATATGTTATATATTGTATAATTAGTTTATTTAGTTTTTTTGCCGGACATTAAACATTTGTACCGACGTAAAACGCAATATGAAAATATTAAAAAGTGCGTTCATCCTTCAGATGTAGCTGACCAGTTTTATGGCTACTTCAAGTAACGTTCGCCTAACTTACTGTACAAACTACTGTACAGTAGTACAGTAGTTTGCCTAGCTTACTGTACATATCTCCCTCAAACACACACAAAGGATGCCTTTGATTCGATCAAAGCCTTGAGTCAAGTGACTTACTTTCAAACAACAGATGAGCACATCATCCCAATAGTTTATAGAGATCTTCCCCTTACAAATGCCATTAATTCAGCAAAGGTTTTGTGTTCGACCACTTCACAAATTTTTGTTGGGTATTTGAAAACGTGTTTATTATGGCTGAAAAAAGTAAACATTCAAATAAACCACAACTGAAACACTCCCCGTTGCACAAACATGTTACCTTTTGGCCATGGCACCAAAACAACTGTGGCATACAACTTACAGGCTAATGAAAGCATTTCTGACTATTCACCACAGCCAATATGCCCATATTTGCACATTAGACATAGTGCATTGATTGCCTGTAGCCTACACTGCAGAACAATTCACAATTCATTTGACAAGTCAACTATTTTATAACAGCCATTCAGGCAATAATAATAATAATAATAATAATAGGGCCATTATAGGCAATCACCAACTTGTTCAGGCTATGTCCTTCCATGGCATGATCCATAGAAGTGGGCAGCTGCTGACTTGGAATTTGAATGGCTCAAAAGTTTCAGCGCAGCTTGAGATTTATTTTATAAATAAATTATATATATAATATTATCATTTTAAATATTGGTCTGTACCTCTAATATTTAATTTATTTTTTTACGGTCTATGCTTGAGATTTGCATTAGACGGGTAACCTTTTCCTCAGTATGGTTTTGATCTGATGAAAATGGTGCTTCGCGCCTACTGAGCCTACCTGTTGGAGGCTGATTTGGGACGATAATAGCAATACAGGTTATATGTTATATATTGTATAATTAGTTTGTATGTGTGCTTCAGAAATTGTATTGCATGTGTTTTGGGTGTCTAGAAGGAAGACATTGAGCCTGTTTATTTGTGAATTATGGAGACATGCAATATGAAAATGTTAAAAAATGCGTTCATCCTTCAGATGTAGCTGACCAGTTTTATGGTTCCTTCAAGTAACGTTCGCCTAACGAAGGAATGTCTGAGTCAACAAGCAACTGACAAACACTAAACACAATTTTTTTTCTTTTTAACTTTATTGTAGTAGGCCTAATTGTTATGTTGTTGACCTACTCGGATGTAAATTAGCCTCTTGTCTAACCCTGACACATTTACATTGAAGTGTGAACAAAAATGTTGATTGATGTGTAACGTTACTGTATAAATCTTAAATTAAATTCAAAATAAGGCCAAAGTCAAAGCAAATTAAAAATCCCAAAATGCAGCTGTTTGAATAAACAGAAATGAGTGTACGGATTCATTGTATTGTTTAAACTTTCGCCATTCTTTGCCTTGGCTTTAATTTGAGAAACGATTCGTAGCTAAGTTAGCTAGCCAATCATACCGTCATTATTAATGTAGTCTTTTCCCCGGCCTTTCTCTTTACGAAGCAACCAAGAAAAACATCTCGGCGATGGCATGTTATCTGGGTATGTTACGTTATTAACCTATATTACCTAGGCTAGCTAACAAGCTACACACCACTTTCACTTAGCTACCGAACAACAAGCTAGCTGATATTCTTAACCTAACGTTAGTCGTTTTGTTATATGACAATGGACAGCTAACTAACGTTAGTTAAAAAAATACAGGCGCTATCATCTATTATTTCAGACAGGAGGCATCTAGCAAGGAAGCTAACGTTATACTTCCTATAAAGACTTGCATGTAACGTTAGCTAGATTATATAGAATATTAATTCGACTAGCCAGTGTTATTGGCTTAGCATTCATTTTCCTACACTGCTACCCTGCTAGTTAGAAAAGCTGAGGATTCCAATTAATGTTAGCTAGCTTTACGCAAATGACTAGTAGCAGTGCTAGCTAACTCGCTACTAGTAGACTACTGTCAGCTCCGAGGCCTTGCTAACACAGTAACATTAACGTTACAGTCTCCATACATAGCTTAGCAAGATGCCTGGACCATTCTAGCCATTGACGTTCAATCGCGATTAAGAACATAAAAGCAACTTACCAAGCAAATTAGCAAGACAGCTCGCTAACTACTTCCGTAGTTGCTCATCGACAACTTCTACCATATCCCAAGGAACTGTTCGCGATTCTATAATAATGAAATGAGGGTGGATAGAAATTATGAGTATTTCAGGATTCAGATCCACCGGGGGCTTGGCAGTTAGTAGGCTATACAGCTAAATGCTAAAGCTTTCGGATTCTCTCACAGTGTGTCTTGTCTTCTGTGTCAAGGCGAAGCAAGGTTCTATTATCGAAAAAAGAAAACACTGCTTTGTCTTTGACAGCGTTTATGATTGGTTCTTTTGGCTTTCAGTCTAATAAAACACGGCTTTGTCTTTGACAGCGGTAATGATTGGTTCTTTTGGCTTTCAGTCTAACAGCACCCATTTTTTAACCCTTCACTGGTTTGTTTGATTTTTTAACCCTTGAACCATACATCAGGTTTTAGCTGTTATTCCTCAATTTCCAGCATAAATTGCGTTCCAATGTTTTCATTAATAACATTTCATTAGCTAAGTAGTTTTCGATTAATCGACTCTCCAGTTAAATTACTATGCAAAATTGTAAAATTAATTTTACAAGTAACAATGATGTAATGTGCTATTTTAAACATTCAGTGTTGTTCATATTTGTTTATTACGCATTCTATTAGACTGGGAGTAGGCAACAGATTTAACCAAACACACACACAAAAAAATCACATGTACCTTTTATATTTTTCAAGTCATTCAGTGACTATAAAAATAACTTGTATTACTGTATGAGGGTCATGGGCTGGAAGTGAATAAAAACTGGCATTTTGAGCTGCTCCTCTTTCATGGGGGAATGATTAATGTAATGTCAATATCAATGTTATGTAAAGTCTAAATTTTACACTTTTTGAACTCTATTAAACTCGCTGGTGCAGAACTGCACACATTATATGCCAGAGTAATCAGACAGTGCAACATATGATTCTGTTGATATCAATGAGAAAGATACAATAAGTGCCTCATTCTAAATACATCCAGAAAAGAATTGTTAGCTTCAACAACGGCACTTGTTGAATAATTTTATTTCCATATAATTAGATATATTTGAAGATGGATTGCTTCCTTAGTTGATTATTATAAATTATTAAATAGATACACTTTTCCTCTAGCAGGCAGGTTTGCTACAGCCCCAGTGGTTACATTGTCATTATTAACTTAATAGTGGAAAGTGGTATGCTTAGTTTTTGTTCATTTGCAACCAGCTCCTGATTTGCGAATCTAACTCCACGACTAACTCCTTGTCGTGTTTCTTCGGAGTGCTCTTTGCCTTTCCCTATGGTGATGGATGTGAATTTTACATGTGTCTTCAGTTTTTTACCCCAGTGATACAGGAACCCATGGGAGGCCACAATATAAATCTAAAAAAAGTTCAGGATGAACTTAAAAATAACATTTTAACAAACATTTATTTTTGTTGAATTTTATTGAAAACAATTTGTGGTGTGAATAATTGTGAGACAGATGTGTTTTTGGCAAAAAAATATAAATTTTATTTTCTCCGGACAGCTGCATTAGAATTAAAAAATATATAATATCCAAATAATTTTGAGCAATGAGCACACATTGCTTTCTTTGCTCGTCTTCATCAAGTGCACATATAATAAACAGTCAGTATGCATCTAAGTTTTTAAAGATACCTGACTGGCAGAAGCCAAGCCACATACCTGTCTTTGCCCTTCAAGACAACATAGCCATCAAATTACAGATTAAAAATACAATATACTGTAGAAATAAATTCAACAACAAAATAGACAAAGAACGCCAAATTCTAGGCATCAGTTGTGCAAACCAGTTAATGGGATACATATACATATGGGCTATGTAAACTTTTTGCTGGTTTCAAACGTAACCTTGAGTTCAAGTTTATTATTAAACTGTTTTCATGTTATAAAACCATCTTCTGTATTTAATATGTCAGTCTTGATTGATTTGGTGAACAAGTCCTCAGTAATATTATGTATAATAGTGTAATACAGGATAGCTCGCTGGATGAGTGTGTCGGATGAAGCAGATGTGTCTGTTCTATTACACCCACAGATGAAAAAAACAGCCAAACTACTGATCAAAATGTCAACGTCAAATTCTTTCGTCCACTACGCCACCACATCCTGTGCGACCATTTTGCCTTCCTGGAGGGAATTCCCTTTACCAGCGACCGATGAATCACTAACACAGAGCACTACCAGAAACTGTGGCCCGAAATGTCGTCTAAAAAGCCTGAGATTTTCTATTGTCGCCTTATAGCAAAACAAATCTCTTGCAAACTATCAGGGTACAACATATAGCTCCCCCTTGTGCTTCATGATACGGTATAGTAATCTGCATTTGTCGTTGATATACAGTGTGAAGATAAATAGCTCCCTCTGGTGCTTGATATTAAGATACAACTTAAATACATTTATTTTCTTTCACTAACATTAACGCCATAATTTGTCATTTCTGTTACTGTGATAGGATATTTATCACTATTATAAAAAGTTGAGAATGAGTATGAGACTGATTATAAATATCATCAGTTTACTTACTGATATTACTGATTATTGAGTCCAGTTGGCACAAAGACAGCGCGGTTTAACTAAAGCAGTGCTTGTACGTGTATGCTTAGATAACAAGTGATTTCAATGTAAACTAAGTCAATTCCAAAAGAAACCATAGATGCCATTCCACAGCAGTTATGTTACAATTATAAATGGACACTGAAAAAAACTGAAGGGAAAGTGGTGCGCTAAACTTCTGCTTTATCAAATGAAGAGTTCCTGTTCGTTTGAGTGAATATGTGGCTTCAGTCAAAAGTAATCTCTAAATGGACATAAAAGGGAACGGTCTCCTATTTTTTAAAAAGCAGAACTTATTTATTTTTTCTGTAGATAAAAAATCTATTCTGCATTGAACAGTATGACCAGTACAATCACCCTTCTCTTCCAAAACAATTGAAATTTAATTGGTAGCTCTGTTTGGAGATCAGAACAACATTGTTATTTGAAAAACTGAGCCAGAGACTTGGATGCCCTAGATCTTGCTTGGTTTAATACAAGAGGATTCCCATTGCGACTGACGTAACAAAATTGGAGGATATGAGCGAATAACACTTATACGCTTGTGCAAACAACCATTCTCAGGTAATTGCAATGAAATGCTTGTCTCTGGGTTTTGCAGTGAATCACAATTAAAATAGACCCAATTCATTTGTTTTTACCCAGTTCCACAAAATATTTTCACCTCTGGTGAAGTCTCTAGAAGGAAACAAAGCAGAAATTCTTACATTTTATTGTCCAATAAACATGTGTATATGAATAGAGATTACATAGAGCTGTGTTTCATCCTTTATTCACCATTTAAATGCAGCACGTAATTAGCCCCTTTAAACAGTATAATATATTTATATTTTCTGATATATGAGATTTTATTCATAGGAAATAGTGTTTTTTTACCATCAGCATAACCTTCCCTCTACTTTATTACAAATTTTTAATTGTCATGATCATAGAATACAGGGAGGATATTTTTCAGTGTAGCTACTTTTAATAGGCATCGATTTTACAACAGGGGGATCACACAGTCATATAATAAAATGGACTGGCCATACATTTCAATGACACATTTGAGCATGCATTATTTATGTCGCCATATATAGTATTTGGTTTATTTTAAAATAAAATAAAAATATTTTTAAATAAAAGCAACAAAACATACAAGTAACAAAAAACTGTAAGATGTATTTGACAGTTATGGCAGAATTGTTTTGTGCTTTTACAGATCTGCACAGATGCACACACATGGGAGTTACACACCAATCTCTGTATAAATAACCTTTCCCATCTTTTTTCATTTTACCAGAGAGGCCTAGGACACAAACACCTGTGCTGTCAAGATGGCTGCCATCCTTCAGTTATCACAGTACTGTACCTTTAAGATGGACAGCATCAGCACTGTGATAACTGAACCAGGGCAGCCTGTCACATCAAGCAGTGCTTCAGCTCCTCTGCAATTTGGCAACTCAGCACCAGCTTCTTGTACCATCCATCTTCATGACAGGTCATCAGACCTATGAGAAACATGATCCAAGACATTTATATTGTGAACAACCTTGCAAGTTAGAAAATCAGTTGTTGTTACTTTTGTTAAACTAGTACATGGAAGTTTTTAGGCACCAATTTGGCACCATTTACATTTTTATATTGGACAGAAAAACCCTAAGGAGCTTATGATGCATCTCTAGGCAGTCTGTGACAAAGTTTTTGTGCCATTTATTTACTTAAAATGCTAATGCCATAACTATAACAAGAACATTTCTGACATAATTAAAAAATATAATAAAGGTATCATTAAATAAGCCATAATGCAACATACCTGCTTATATAAATAATTTAAATTAGTATTTAACAAGAAAGCTTCATTAGACTGGTCATGACTGGGAGGGCAAATGTTTGTGTAGTCTGGTTTAAAAGACAGGGACTGTATTTCATACAGGTATAATAAATAACATATATGATACAATAATGGCTGCTTCAAAAAACTATGTTTAAATATGAATATGATGCCAGTCTTTTACTGATTGCATCCTGTAGGTTTTTAATGTTGTTTCTCCATCTTTTTCACTGATTTTATTACCACCACCCCCTACTAAAATGCAGTGAAGTGAAAGCATTAATATTTGTTTGGAATAGGCTACACCCTGCCCCAAGGCCACTTACTATAACAGTGAATATAATTCACATGTAACATTCCCCCATTTATAAAGCTGAAAAAGTGGCATTAAGTTAGTTATGTAGGCTAGGCCTACATAAGCTCAAGAATAGGCTAAAACCAAAAGGCCCCAAATAAGAATCAAACCCCAACCGGGAAAACCATTAGCACTGCCATCCATTTTACACGTTATGTTATATGAGTGGAAATAATACTTAATTTACAATCCACCAAACACATACGTCAGACTTCTTGTGATTCTCGTGACTCCACCCTCAGTGCTTGATTCTTGTCCAGCAGTCCAGTCGCGTAGCCTGCTAAAGTAAGCTCCTCCCACCATCGCCCCGCCCTCCGTTCTGACTGCTTCATGTAAACAACTCGATTAGTTCTGTTTGCTATCTGTGGGGACTGATGCCAAAATTAATAAAAAATAACATCTGCGCAACGTTGGTACACGGTTAGAATGACACTAAATGTAACACTTCCTTGCATGAAACCACATTTATCATTTATGCAGGTTAAATGTGCAACTAATTATAGTAGGCTAAAGACTTTTTTTAATTTTTTTAAATTCCCATGCCTTGGATGTAGCTAGCCTATGCTACCAAACCACACACTAACGCGATAGCTACAGCTACAGAAATAAAGCGTTATTTATACCTACCTTAAATGTCTGGAATGTTAGTAGTAGCCTAATGTAGGCTAGTTGGGATATACTTAACACTGTTAACAAACAAGAGTTATAATCGCAATAAAATAACAGACTGTAATAACATACAACGGTTTAGGCTATTTGCGTTTAACCTGCTATCGAATATGGTAGCCTACATTTTTGCAACATTTTTACAGACCTATAACGTTATTACACTTCGAAATAGTCAGCTTGCAGTCTGTAGCAATGCATTTGCAAGTCTTGTTTTCAAGAAGCCAAAGCTAACGCCCAGCACCATACACACCCCTTTCAAGGCTATAAAACAAACATGTCTAGACCCACGGCAATTCACCAAACGCACTTCTTTATTAGCTAACAAGCATATATATCTGACGCGTATAAACACACCTTACCCGCAATTTTTCTGTTCCTTCTCCCTGTTTACATGAATATTTTTAATGACGCAGCAAGACCACATTGAACAACGTGATTGTCGCCATTTTTTGTTGTTATTGAAATCCCTTAGCCATGTGACAAAATAAAAGCAAGCTTCCGGGTACAGCACTAGTTAGGCTAGTTAAATGAACAAAAAATCTAATAGCCTACCGACATTTTTTTCTTAGAAATCTTTCTTTAAAATAGCATTTTCAGAACGCATAAACGTGTGCACCATGCCCTCTAACAATCCGACACCGACGTAGCCTAGTCCCTACTCAAACATTCGGACCACAAAACACAGCGGAGACAGCTTGTGGCTTGACTAGGCAACTGGTCCGCTGGAAAATCCACTGCATGGAGAGTAAACGCGCTGTTCTTTTGACAGTTAGATGCTGCACGATCATTGCTGCCAACAAGTGCGAAAGAGCTTGTAGGCTTTTATAGAGAATAGAGCTCAAATGTTGACGAGACACGAGAAACCTATTGCAATCAAAACTGTAGTCTATCCTGTTGAAGATGCAGCTTGCCTAAATGCATTAATTTGAAATATGATTCTCACCATCATGGTCAAAGTGTTTCCATGTAGCCTATTATTATTAGGCCTATTATTATTATTATTATTATTTATTAGGCTATTATTACTGTTGTTCTTGTTATTGTTGTTATAAACGTTTGGCCATTTCTTTGACTGAATGTTTCTCGAGGATGTGCGTATTCTAGATTGTTCCAATCAGTGTTGACTTAACCCTTTGAATAGTAGGCTTTTTGAAATGTTATTTTTTTCCTGCAAAATTCTAGAACTTCATTGCTTTCAATTAGCCTATGTTATACCAACATTAGAATTAAGGTTGCACGATTATGGCAAAATTATAATCACTATTATTTTTGTCAATATTGAGATCACAATTATTTAACAGGATTATTCATTGGTTTTCAGAACATAATACTTTTATTGCACTTTAACATTTTGAATGAACATAATAATGCTTATATGTTCACATTTTCTAACCCTCTACTGTGCGGGAGGTAAAATAGTATTGATATAGAACACCAGAGAAAGTCCAATAAAGTGAGTTTTCACTTGTATACTTCAAAATAATCATTCTCGATTATACTGGTTTAGTAATCGTGGAAAGCCAAAATTGTAATCACGATTAAAATTCGAAGAACATTCTAATCACATATTTGTGATCTTACATAACTGTAGGACAACTCCCAAAATATGACGCGCAAAATGTTTTAAATAAGGCTGTTAATTAGCGAATAGCACAGGGCTATTAAGGGGAAAACAGCGAGATCAATTATTATTAAATTAGGAATCTTAATTTCTGCATTTGCAGGTTCGTCATTTGAAATAAATAGCCTATAGGCTACCTTAAAACCCCTTGGCGCAGATGGCACATTTCACCTATTTAGGGGTGCTCTGTTTAAGGCTTTATAACTCCAGGTGTGAGCATCACATAAACTTGGTAAATGGCTTAAATGAAAGAAGACAGGTGTACCATTTACAATACAAACTTAGATTTGTTTATTTTCATAATTTAAGTCAAAATAAAGTGCCACAAATGCAAAGAAACTTAGGGGAAAAAAAATTTTAAATAGTTTTTTTTAATTTTGCTGAGAGCTACATAAGTGAAATCGGTAATATATATACATTTCCTGGATCATAAACTCCATGTCCACAAGTTTTGCAAAATCTGAGGATGATATGCAGAACTACTAAAGGTCTATGATGCAAAATATAGCCGTGTATCCTCTTGTCCATTAGTGTCTCCAAATCTATCCAAATGGCTAAATTGTGCACTGCTGCAAATAAAAAAAATGTATGAAATATTTAACTACAAATCAACAGTTTGGGCTCATAAAACTCACTTGTGCATAATTTCCAAGTGAGAATTATATATTTTCAGCAGTATAGGTGGGTAGATATCTATGGGTCCAAAACCCCTATGCAAAACATGTCATAAAATATTATATTATATTATAAATTATAACGCATACACATTTGCTCCCTCTGGTGGCTTAAGATAAAAAAACATTGATATCACAGTGTTACATACACCTAAATATGTTGCCTAATCATTCACTCTTGTACCTCAATAAAACATCACTTGTCCCTGTACTCTACAGTATGTATACTTTTGTCCTGGGATTGCATTTTTCTGTATTCTTTTAATCTTTTAAGTTTTCCTATTCATAATAACTCCAAGGAAATTTTTACCTTAATCTACCACATATCAGCGCAACAGTAAATTGGAATGAGCACTTGTCATGCCATAAGAGGCATACATCATAGCCTATACTATGTATGATAACATGAACATAAAATAGTTTTCCACCATCTGTAAAATGCTGCCAAATATTCTATCTTCAATGAACATCGGTAGCCTAGTTCAAAAATACATTTAGCTAACGATTGCACTACAGTATGTGAAATGCACTCAAAATGCGAAAATAACAACAGGGCTATCAAACTTGGAAAGACAGTGCTCGAGTGGAAACACGAACGTACGTATGTAGCCAGCGAGACCAACGGTATTTTAGACGCAAAAATACTTACATATCGCAAAAGGGGAATTTCCCTGGATAATGCGTATTGTATAGCGCTTGCGTAATACTAGACAGCTAAAACGAAAACTGCCGTTACGCTGGGCTGTAGTAAATTGCTCAAAGCACCCAAAAAGACTTGGCATATACCGTTGCGACGGTTATAATGTACTCTATTGGATAAAAAAGCCGACAATTAAACCAGAGTGAACTGTAATGCATGAGACAGTCTTACAGGGCATGGGGCTTATTACGCGGCGACGTTTCAGATAGTGTAATAGCGGTATAAAGTGTTGTATATTTCTCAAACCGATTGTACCAGACAATAAATGACAACTGAATTTTGAAAGGAACATCTCGATGTGTAAAACCAATGGTAGGATTGTATATTTATTTCATATTTAGTAGCATATATTGCTAGTAGAATACATGGTAGAATGAGATAGTACTTTCACAGTTTATTTTGCATTTGAGTGAGCAGGGCTTTTCACGGCTTTTCTGGCATACGATCAGGCTATTGTTGGATTTATCTCGTTGCTATGACGTTATTCTAATTTTATATGATGAATAAATATATGTATGAACTCAAACATAGACGCTATTGTCCACTATGTCACGTATATGTAGGTATAGACTAGGTGGGGTTTGCTTGATAAATGGACTTGCTACAGGGAAATAGTGGCACTTAGAAACTACGTATTCGGCAGAAATCGTCACGAACCGTCTACCAATAAATTTAAAACACAGAGTTTGTGATTTCCAATCATAGTTCGGCTGCAGTAGCAACGAATGTCTGAGTTGAGCAAAAAGCTTCCGCCGGCGCCACCTTCTGCGCAAAGGTGTTGGTCCTAAATCTAATTGTAGCCTACATTTTGAATGTATTCTCGAGCAAATATGTGCAAAGCAAAGGGGACACAACATGTGGCAAATTTACAGTTCATGTTTTAGAAAGAACTAATACGCCTATTGCTTTGAACAAATAGCTGCTAGCCTATATTGATGTTTAAGTGCAAATGCTGAACTAACTCATTGATAGCCTACATTTTAGAATGAATGTTTCATAAAGTAGCCTAATCATGTTGCCTAATCTTGTGAATCCATATATTTTGATTCGACAGGCGCCTTTAATTAGGCTAAGATGAATTTGGACCATTAACATTTTCTTTATCCTGTTCTTAAAACTACACTCTTAAAACAATGATAGCCTACTGAATTGTCAAAGATGGACCGTAGCCTATAGGCTAGACTACTGATAGTTCTTTTCAAATGCTCGTGAAACCTTTCTTTGGCATCCACATGAATTTGCGTTATCAATATGCTAATCATTCCGACCACCGCTGCAATTGCTTTATTAGGCTATGTCTATGAAACGTTGTAGCCTAATTGTAACATGGAATATCCTTGTTGAGGGTTCATGTCTGTTATTCCAAGGCTATGGGGAAAAAAAGTCAGATCTTGTGGAAACTTGTAAAATACGTAAATCGTGTGCACGAGATGTTCAATGTCTTATGTTAAATACTTCAGACTGTACCATCCCTCTAGTTTGTGGTTTGTAGGCTATTTAACGTTACGTTAGGCTACTTAAAGTGGAAGCATGATCTCCTGCGCGTTATTTTACTTAAAGCATAAACAAGGGATATGAGAGAGAGAGAAAAAAACACCATCTACCACAATTCTAAGCGTTATTTCGGAATACATGCGTGCGCACCACACTCCGCATTCTTGCCTGATGATGTGTAAGGGGGTGTTGAGATGTAGGGCGTTGGGACTGGTCCCCCATTCATTTTGCAATGAAAATACTTTCTTAAAGATACAGTGAGACAGTAATTCCGTGGGCGGAGAGTAATATTTTGCTAACTTGGTCTGCTTAGCATAGATGTGAAATTAAACACCATTTTGTCGAACAAAACAGAACGGAGGTGAGCTCAGGTTTGGTCTTCTTCTTCACTTGCAGGTTAGCAAGATGTATAGCCTAAATACGCAGCTAAGATATCTAGCTAGTTTTCCAACATGCAAAAGTTATAGTCGCTAGACGACTCATTTTAATTTTAGTTCTACAATCTAGCCAGGCAATAGCTAACGTTACAATGTTCCATGTGTCGGACATAATTATCTATCTGTAATAGCTAACATTATATAGTTTGTCTTAGTATGGAAAAGACGTACAAATACAAAGCTAAGAAAATAAAATTCTACCAGGCTGGCAAGCTTCGTAGCCTATACGTGCTGTGCAACTTTAAATGGGTAGCTAGCTTTCTAAGTTAAATGAATGCCGTTGCAATTTAGTGCAACAAATTATGTCAAAGTTTTAGCCAGCCAGCCTAATACAGTTTGTTTATCTGTTTTTGAAAATGTTTTAATATTGTCAGGTTGACTTAAAAGGAAATGGCAACCCGATTGTTCCGAGCCGTCATTATGGGTCCCCCAGGCTCAGGAAAAGGAACCATCTCGGAGAGGATTGCGCTGAGTTTTGGCCTCAAACATCTGTCCAGTGGCGACTTCCTACGAGATAACATCGCTGCAAACACCGGTACGGTCCTGATCTCCATTGAACTACCTCCACAAACACACAGTGGCGTTGCATCCGTTCATGTATCTATGTGTGCATGCATGCTGCTTTAATGTAACGTCACAATATAAAACTCACATTTCCTTTCTTTGATGTGCTGCTGGTTAAACTATCTTGCAGAAGCAAGCCAGTTACATTGGCTCTTCCGCGTAGGCTAGCCTACTCCAAAGCACACAGCGCGTCGATTCTACCATTAGCTCTGCGTTTGAGTTCTGTAGCTGTAAAATGCATATTATTATTTTTTAACTAGCTGGATTGAACATTTTGGAAGATTTAATGGCCGTCCAGCCTTTCGATGTTATCTAGCTACCCCAAATAGCAATTCCTAAGCGAAATCTGATAAGTGTAGCTTTGAGATGCAAATAGGCTAAAGCATAGCCTACTAAAAAAAGCAATAACTAGGCTACTATCCGAGGGTTCAGATGAGGTAGCGATCAAGCTTAATGCTGTTTGTGTATTATACCGACAGGGGATCTTTTGTATGAGTTAGTGAGGCACAACATTATGCAATATTAATTTGCCAATTTACGTTTCCACAATTTAGAATATTAGCCTAACCCGTTCTTAAAACGTTTTTTCTCACTTGGAACTGAGATGCCTATGCTAAATTCAATCTGCCATGTGAAAGAATAATAAATAAATAAAAACATTTTATCTTCAGGGTTACAGGTAAACAAAGTATAGGTCTGTCATTTTCATGTTAGACCGTGATTAGTTCATTTTTTGGCCAGCGACTTTGCAGGCCTATTTTACCGTGCTTAACTGTTCTTACCCCTTGCAAAAAAAAGCGCTTTCTCTTGCAGGGGTAAGCAAAAACACATGGCCATGTTTACAATTAAATTTGGGCTGCGTTCCTCAGGTTTCAGGGAATTGGCTGAAGCCATTATTGTGTATCCCTATAGTATTGCCTGGTGCTTATTATTAGCTATTGGTATTAGCTAGGATTTAGTCGTGTTTTGAATGTGTCGCTATTCTTTAAGACACACTTGTGAGCCGTAAATATATTTAATAGGCTAGTGAACATTATGAATATAGCTATAACAAATGCATTTTTCTTTGTGTGTTCAGTTGTTTAACATGCATGCCGTTCCGTTCCTACCAATCCTAGAAGAACACGTGTTGTTGTATTCTGTGACATGATTAAGGTAATTATTGATTACTTGGTTTTAGATTGTCTGAAGATTAGTTAAAGCTGACCCATTTTAGAGAAAGCAGGGAAATGCATGACGGCCCTCGGCTGGTGACCATGGATACTGTACTGTACTGTATTGTAATGAAATGGACTGTGGAGTCGCTCCCCTCTCTGTGCTGTCCATTCTCATCCAGCTGCCCCCCCCCCCCTCTCTCTCTCTCTCTCTCTCTATATATATATATATATATATATGATATATATCTCCCCCTACCTATAGAGGCTGGTGTTATGGCGAAAACATACATTGAGAAGGGCCTTTTGGTCCCTGATCATGTCATGGCACATGTCCTGCTTCCACGGCTGGAGCAGATGACCAGACACAGCTGGCTTCTGGATGGTAAGAACTTGACAAACCATCCACTATGCACAGTCTAAAGGCCTTGCACAAGATAGCTTTCTAGAAACAGTGTACCAGCATTTAAAAAAGAGTGTGACCACATTGAAAGCATGTTATTCAAATGCATACATTTTCTGTCAGGTCTCTTGATTTCTCTTAAATAACCACAAAGATTTGGTTTCAATGCCACAGTTACTCATTGGAAGTTTCACTGAGCTCTGACATTAGATACAGCATTAAGTCCCAAACCCACTTTTATTTTTGAGAGATTGAATTCCCTAATACTGAATTATTGTGCCATTGTCCGTAAGCTTGATCAGATATATCCACATTTCATAGTTTCATAGTTTTTGTATTGTTCAACAAAGAGACATTTCATACTTTGAATGGCAAATGTCTCCAAATTTGAATGGGTTGTTTGTCATTTTGAGTTGGAACATCATTATCATGTCAAGACCATACAGACAAGAACATCTCATTTTGGATTAATACGTATTCATATCAGCTAAATTTGTCTCCAAAATAATCAAAATATATGATTATGTTCTCTTTGGCAATTTTTGTATAGAAATACATTTTACTTGGACTTAATTTATATTAAAGATTTATTTTGAAGGTTTATCAATAAATGCAGTGAGAGTGATAGTCGCTTTTCATCGTTGCTTAGCTAAAATATGTAAACAGTTCCATTTTGGTTTTGATGTAGTTTCACATAAGCACATTTCTTCCTCAAAATGGATGATTGTTTTGCCAAAATTGGTTGAGCACAACATCTGTTAGCTCTAACTTCCTAAAAGTGGTAACATGTAAGGCATGCCTCATGAATGTAGTTGTGAAGCATACTAAGCATACCAACTCATGAAACATTGTTGGGGCAACCACTCCCTGGGCCTTTGCCTTAAAAACAAGTTAAAACAAGCATGGGTTGGATTGTAACTACAGTTCTTAAGTTGTAAATCTGGGAGCAGTCGTGAAAAATTCCTTTAGGGCATTTCTTGAAGAATTAAGATTGTTGAAAACATGTTTAATTTCTACAATAATTGGGTGATTAAACTTATTTTTGAACACAATGCAGGTTTGGCTTGTTGCTAGATGGTTTTACCCAGATTGTTTCAGGTTTTCGCATTCTTAGCAAATTGGACCCGACCGATTTCACCTGTCAGTTTGTAATTGAATCGATTAAAAATGGAACCTTTTTCAGTTGGAATTATTTTCCATATAGTACATTCAGCACAGAAAATGAAAGCATAAGTTGGCCTGATTTATTGAAATTCCTGGGATGTGAAAATGGGAAATTTATAATACAATAATACATATAATACAAGCTTGTTATTATGATTGGAACAAACACCAGAATACACAGTGCGTCCCCAGGACAGGGGCTCAGAAATACTGCTTTAGGGCACTGTTAACATTTGTATTTCTCATTCCTTACAGATGACAAAAATGTACATGTAAATATTCTATCAGTAAACATTATGTGTTAATTGACTGTTGTTATAATAGGTTTAAAGATATTTTAAACTGCACATTTTTGTTTCTGCCTCAGCTGTCTCTACTGTTCCCCTCAGGGTTTCCACGAACGCTAGCGCAAGCCACTGCCCTGGACAGTTTGTGTGAGTTGGACATGGCTATCAGCCTGAATATTCCCTTTGAGACACTGAAGGAGAGACTGAGTGAAAGGTGGGTTCATCCAGCCAGCGGGAGAGTGTACAACATGGAGTTCAATCCTCCTCGTGTCCAGGTTGGCTTCTTTCTTCTTCCCTCGTGCACTCCAAAAAAAAAAACAACAAAAAAAAACCCACCAGTGATGTTATTGCTTTTCTGCAGGGTGATGTGTAATTTCCTGTAGTGTTAGGAGGCAGGGCTGGTTTTAGTTGGCAATGGTGAATATTCTGATAGAACAGGCGCTGTCGTCTGCCAGTGGCAGCTGTATGACGTATGCTCTGGATTGCAGACTGGGGGGGAAAAATGAATTTCAGCAGAAGCTGCAGCAGTGTCATGCTGTCATGTGATCAGAACTGTAATTACAATAAAGGAAGGTGGAAATAAAAATTCATAAACAAATACCATAAGTGCGTCCCTGATTGTTCATCACAGATAATGGCACTGAGCATCTATGTCCCAGGGTGCTTTTGCTATGGGCATAACTCCCTCATAGTAAGTTACTTTCTTCTTCATGTCTTGTGAATGTCAGATTGGAATGATCAGTGGGCAATTTATGCTGAATTCGTTCCTTATCCTCTCAGGGTGTGGATGACTTCAGTGGAGAGCCCCTGGTCCAAAGTGATGATGACAAACCAGAGGCAGTGCTGAGCAAGCTGCGACTCTACAAAGACATCGCCAAACCTGTTATAGACTTTTACAAGTGAGTAAAGGCAATTTACAGGCTTCTCATTACAGCTTGCTTAGCAGATGACTCTATCCATGCAAGTGTACCTTTCACTTTATATTTTAAACACCGGTTCATTCATTTGTTTTTACAAAGGGTGATATACTTAAGGTTCATGAAGCATAGCGTTCCTGTAAGGCGTTGAACTCTGGTCATAAGTCCAAAATCCAATCTGGCTCTACTGACAAAGCACACACAAAGCTTAAAAATTAAGAAGTTTTGCTACAGTAGATTGAACACTTACCAGTCATGCTAAAATATTATTTCAGCAAAGTTCTTAACGGAATGGGTCCTTCATGCTTGCGGAAGCATTACGTCTGGAAGTGACAAGTGGTTTGTCATACTTGTGTAGGAGTTATTATTTTCAAGTAATCTTGATGGAATAATCTTACTGAACTCGTAAAACAGATTGAATATACAGTTTCTTAAACTTTACAGATTGTTAACATAACTGTTATTATTATTCTTTGCACAAGTGAAACAAAAGTTACCACCAATATCATGCATGAGTGCATGCATGGATATTATGCTGGTTTTTCAACACATACTTTTACAGAATTTATACTCAACTGTTCTCTCTAACATACGGCTGGACACTTATATTTTTATGTTATATTTCTCAACCATTTACTATTCAGTAGTTTAGCATGCACTTTTAGCCAAAACAACTAAGTGCATTTCACAAGACAAGCAAACACCACAAGTTTTCCGTCACAATTATTGGCACCCCTGCATTTATATATAGAATAAAGTAATAATTTTTAATATTTGCATGCCATGACTTCCTGATGTCTGTGACCCAACAATATCAAAAGACTCTTGATATCTTATTTTATTCTGGTACTCTTACAAGTGATACTATAACGTTTCTGCATTTGAATGGATCTCTATGGGGATTGGGGGGTGGGACTAGATTTGGCTGTAAATTATGCTGGAACAGTATGGAATACATGGTTGGTAAAATGACTGTAAGTCATCAAGGGTCTGAGGTATCAAACGAGCCTCAAACCATCACTCTGCTGCCAGATATGCAGTAGATATGGATGGATCACTTTAAGGGTTGTTTCTCCTGACAAATTTTCCTATTGAACTCTGTGGAAAAATAAGTCAGGAGAAGAAACCCTTCAAGTGATCCATCCATATCTACTGTATTTCTGGCAACAGAGTGATGATTTAAGGCTTGTTTGATATATCAGGCCCTTGATGACTTAGAGCCATTTAGCCAACCATGTGTTCCACACTGTTCCAGTATAATTTACAAGCAAATCTAGTCCCACCCCCCAATTCCCATAAAGATCCATTCAAATGCAGAGATGTATCGCTTGTAAGAGTACCAGAAAATAAGATATCAAGAGTCTTTTGATGTTGTTGGGTCACACAACAGGAAGTCATGGCATGCAAAGGATATGCGACCAAATATTAAAAATGATTACTTTATTCTATATATAAATGCAGGGGTGCCAATAATTGTGACACATGTGGTTTTGTTAAAAATTATTATTTCTTGATGAGGGTTTTTTTTTTCTCATAATAAATTTACTTCAATTAGAGGTTGGATTTTTCTAATTTTTTCAGTCAGAGATTAAGGTAATTCACCAAACGGTGAATTTTTAATAACCCTTTTTACTCATCTTTACCAGGGGTGCCAATAATAGTTGAGGGCACTGTACATACGTATGTATGCTATGGATTGGATGTTTGCGTGTATTATAATTGCATAGAATTGGGCATGGTCTTGTTTTCAGTTTCGGCACTTGTATTGATCGGCTGTGTTCTTTGGAAATGTTGGTACATGGTGCTGTTTGTTTATCCACAAAAAAATTCTATATTTCTCTCTGACTCAATGCTTCCATCTTTAATGTTTTGGGTCTGTGCCACAATTGCTTTTGTGTTATTCTGTCTTATTGAATGTGAGACCTGCTAATTTTTTGGCTGCTGTACACATGTATAAGATTTTCAGGTTTCTGAAAGAACAGTGCCAACCTATATTTATTGTTTACTTTTCAGTTTAAGCTTACGGCCAAAACATACTTCAAAAGACAGTTTAAAACATAAGGGAGTTTACTGACGTCACGTCAATTGTCAGGAGCCTTTTGTACCTTATGCTCACTGCATTAATCTGGTAATCCGGTTTAATAACCAGTTTTGTGTGGGAAGGATTTTGTCCAAGTTTAACTCTGATGTGGCCAGTGTGTGCGTGTGTGTGTACTGTATAAGTATAAGAGGTTCTGTGTCAGGAAAATGTTGAGGCTGAACCTTGTCAGATGCTGATCCTATTTTGATAGTTGAAGTCGGATGTTTACATACACTTAGGTTGAAGTCATTAAAACTCATTTTTAACCACTCCACAGATTTCATGTTAGCAAACTATAGTGTTGGCAAGTCAGTTAGGACATCTACTTTGTGGATGACAAGTAATTTTTCCAACAATTGTTTACAGACAGATTATTTCACTTTTAATTCACTATATCACAATTCCAGTGGACCAGAAGTTTACATACACTACTCTTACAAGCGATACTATAATGTCTCTGCATTTGAATGGATCTCTATGGGAATTGGGGGGTGGGACTAGATTTAGCTGTAAATTACACTGGAACAGTTTGGAACAGATGGTTGGCCTAAATGGCTGTAAGTCATCAAGGGTCTGACGTATCAAACAAGCCTTAAATCATCACTCTGCTGCCAGAAATACAGTAGATATGGATGGATAACTTGAAGGGTTTCTTCTCCTGACTTATTTTTCCATAGAGCTCAATAGGAAAGTTTGTCAGGAGAAACAATCCTTAAAGTGATCCATCCATATCTACTGCATATCTGGCAGCAGAGTGATGGTTTGAGGCTCTTTTGATACCTCAGACCCTTGATGACTTGCAGCAATTTTTACCAATCATGTATTCCATATGGTTCCAGCATAATTTACAGCTATATCTAGTCCCAACCCCGAATTCCCATAGAGATCCATTCAAATGCAGAGACGTTATAGTATGGCTATAGTATCCGACTTCAACTGTAGATATCAAGAGTCTTTTAATGTTGTTGGGTCACAGACATCAGGAAGTCATGGCATGCAAAGCCAAAGGATATGCGATCAAATATTAAAAATTTAAAGGCACAATCAACTTAGTGTATGTAAACTTCTGACCCACTGGAATTGTGATATAGTCAATTAAAAGTGAAATAATCTGTCTGTAAACTATTGTTGAAAAAATTACTTGTGTCATCCACAAAGTAGATGTCCTAACTGACTTGCCAACACTATAGTTTGCTATCTGTGGAGTGGTTAAAAATGAGTTTTATTGACTTCAACCTAAGTGTATGTAAACATCCGACTTCAACTGTAGTTATTTGATCTTTCAACAACTCACAGTTTGGAAATTGGCGGATGAGAGCAATTTTTTACGTTTGTTTTTCTTTTCTTTTTTTAATCATATTTAGGCTAAACATGCACTCCTTCATGGATGTGAGTAAAAAATCTACTGATTGTAATGTATAAGTATTGGTTTAAACCATACATGTGTATCAAATGGCACTTTACAGTCTTGGTTCTTTTTTATTTGCCCCCTACTGGTTTTCATCCCTTTATAGCAGCAGGTCATTTTAGGAATAAATTTGAAGTTACAGCCTGTGGTTACTTGCTGAGATAAAAGATTCATATAGTCCTTTCCAGTCTGGCCTTTCTCAAAATTGTCATGCTTTGTTATTTTGCTTTGTTATTTGAACTAGTGAGAGTAAAGGCCATTAGCTTTCAATATGTGTTACTTGTAGTTGCTAGTACTTCACGCTCTGTACAGTTGGCTTTCTGGGTAGATAATACAAAGTTGACTGCACATATGTGTGTCAACTCGTAAATTTTAGTTCCACACAAGTCAAGCTTTATTTAGAGAGCTTTCACAAAGTACAGAAGAAGAACAGTTTTTGTGCTCAATGATACAGGATTTTCAAACAAAAGATACAATAGGCAGAGTTTTTTTAAAATTTATTTAACAAGTGCTGAAAGCATTGTGTTCCCCTTATTCCACCCTGAGATTAATGTGTGCGACCCTGTAGTGAGTTTGCTTTGGATATTATATTTGCATCCTCTTATGTTGATATTATTGATACAGAAGCAAAAATAGAAATAGACATTTGGATTTAATTCTTATTAAACAAATATTTAATATATATCTTATGACAAAAATCTATGAAAAGCACAACCGCTTTTGGTAAGGGAAATGTTGATTTTGAGTCCAAAGAGAAAATGCACGACAGATGGAAATTTTTCAATTAATTTTTTTCAGCTTTTTTTTTTTTTCAGGGGTTAAATTGAGAGAACAAGATTAGTAATTTTTGCAGAAACCTAAGACTAAAATAAATGGTATCTAATTGTGATTGGATCTCTTAATGACGGCAGGGAGACAGGACTACAGATTTAGAGTATTGTGCAAAAGAGTGTACATCCTACAACGCTATGTATGTTACTGTCATATTGATTGTCGACTTTGCGACTGTTTTTCTATTAGGTCCCCCTTGTAAAATGATTTTGATCTCAGTGGGGTTTTATTTCTGGATAAATATAGGATAAACAAATAAAGATAAACAGTGCAGCTGTGTGTCACAACCAGTCACTATTGACCATACCAACAAATAGAGAATTCAGTACTGTAAGGAATAATGTCAGCTGTTGACCCATGTAAGTATTAATCAAAAACCATCCTGCCTGTTTGAGGGGAGAAGATTAGTGGGTTTTTATGGCTGGGGCGCTTGTTCAAAACACCTTTTAGTTTGTCTTAAAAACTCATCTGGAGTCCTTGTTTCCAGGATGTTAAGATTTATTTAGTATGGGAGTCAATTTATGTGGCTCACTTGTATTGAAGCCTAATTATCAGCCACTATTATTTTTGTTAACAGGAAGAAAGGCATCTTGCACTCTATCTCAGGGACAGAGACGGATAAGATCTGGCCCTACGTCAGCTCCCTGGTCAGCGCTAAGGTCCCTGCGGTCCAGGCCAGCGCACAGGCCAAGCCACTGCACACCCACCAACACTGAAGGCATTCTGTAAGGGTGCGTTCCATGAAGGAGGCTTGCTATGTGGAAGTATGGGGAAAACCATCAGCTCAGTTTAAAACCAGTGTCTTCTCACAGCTTGACATGTGTCCATAATCCAGAGGCAAATCATTCTCTCCACTTTATGTACACTTTGTGGATTGTAGTTATATTCAGTTACTTAGGAACCATGCATTTGACGTCTCTAAGGGTACTATCCAGTCAAGAATGGTAGTATCTGGAAGCCTTCCAAGACAGAGTAAGAACAAGTTCATGTTCAAAAAGTTTGTCTGCAGATTTTCCCTTTACCCTCCCTCCATTCTCTGTCTCTGTTTCTGTCTCTCTCACTCCCTCACTCTCTCTCTCTCTCACACACACACACACACACATACACATGCATGCCCCCTTTTCAACCATGTCAATAGCAATTTCTTGTATTTAGATATTTTTATTTTGAATGCACACATTTGTCTGCTATATATATATATATATATATACAATAAAATTGGTAGTGGGACCATTTTTGCTGAAAAGTTGGAACTATAATGTGTGTGCAAGAGTGCACTTCAAGTCTGATTGTGGAGAATTAATGTCTGTGGTCTTTCGAATATTGTTCTATTGTACTTTATTTGAAGCAGGATATTGAAAAGTACAGAGTATAGTGTTTAGAGAATTTTCAAGAAAAATGTTGAGAATGCTGACCAAAGATTATGTTCTAGACAAGGAAGATACCTAATCATTTTTAGGGAGAGGCATTTGTGTAATATTTTGAATGAAAAGAAAACACTGAACAAACATGTCTTTGTAAAAAGAAAACTACAAAATATGGAATTCTCAGGAACACCAAAAAAAACTTTTTCATGTTTACTAATGTAACATGATGGCATAGCATTTGGGTTTTCAACCGAACATAATTTGTTGTGGAGTTATAACACCGTACGCAGAGCTGAACGAGAGCCTTAAATATGTGTAAAACATCTGAAAGTTTTCGGTCTGACAGCATGGTAATATGAAATGGAATGAATGCTCGTTTGGTGTGTACATTTTAAAATATTTGTGTAGGTCCCCTATTGAATTGTAGTGTAAAATAAGTAATCGGGCACTTTATATATTTAAAATGAGAGTAATGGCATATCATTCAGATAAAAAATATGATGAAAGCTGAAGATCTGCATTGCAAATGGAATGTAGGTTTTAGGAAATGATATGTATAAATATGTAAAGTAGTGTTGAATTTATAGACTTGATTTACTAAGGCCTTTTGCGGGTGCAAAACCATTTAGCACACGCAAAACCAATAACATGACCAATGATTGGTCATGGAATTTGTTTTGCACTAATCATTGGTCATGTTATTGGTTTTGCGTGTGCTAAATGGTTTTAAATTGGCTAATTAAATAAATTTTTGAGAAGAGTGGAAAAGTTTATTTTGTTGGTTTCAGTATTCCTTATGACCGTTGTTCACAACTTATTTTCCCAAATACGGTTTTATTGACAATTGTATGGACAATTGTCAGTAACCAAACTGGACAGTTATACAGTGGAATGTAGTACACAAATGTTTCCCCTGTACAAATTTAAAGAAATGTTTTTGTATTCATTAAGCACTAATGCGATGGGGAGAAAGGACATTTTGTCATCATAGACTAATAGTTAAGCTTTTGTTTTCAAAGCCCTCTATCGCGTGCAATAGTATAACCATTTGTATGTTTTCTTCCAGTGTTATTTTGGCAACCTACTGCATTCCCAAAAAAATAATAAAATTATTTTCTCATAAATTATTTGGCTCTGAGCGTTTTTAGTAAGGTTTGATATAATTGCAACTAACATATTCTGATTTTCTCATGATGCACAAATGCACGTGTAGGCTACTAATTTATTCTTGTTTTAAAGTAATGTCATTCAAATATCATGTTGTAGGCTAGCTACATACAGTGCCCTCCACTATTATTGGCACCCCTGGTAAAGATGAGTAAAAAGGGTTATAAAAAATTCACCGTTTGTTGAATTAGCTTAATCTCACACTGAAAAAATTAGAAAAATCCAACCTTTAATTGAAGGAAATTATTATTTTTTAATAATAATAATTTTTACCAAAACCATGTGTGCCACAATTATTGGCACCCCTGCATTTATATATAGAATAAAGTAATCATTTTGTCGCTTATCCTTTGCATGCCATGACTTCCTGATGTCTGTGACCCAACAATATCAAAAGACTCTTGATATCTTATTTTCTGGTACTCTTACAAGCGATACAATAATGTCTCTGCATTTGAATGGAACTCTATGGGATGACTTACAGCCATTTTACCAACCATGTATTCCATACTCCCATAGAGATCCATTCAAATGCAGAGACGTTATAGTATCGCTTGTAAGAGTACCAGAAAATAAGATATCAAGAGTCTTTTGATGTTGTTGGGTCACAGCCATCAGGAAGTCATGGCATGCAAAGGATATGCGACCAAATATAAAAAAATTACTTTATTCTATATATAAATGCAGAGGTGCCAATAATTGTGGCACGTGGTTTTGTTAAAAATAATAATTTGTTGATGAGGGATTTTTTTTTCTCATAATAAATTTACTTCAATTAAAGGTTGGATTTTTCTACTTTTTTCAGTGTGAGATTAAGCTAATTCACCAAACGGTGAATTTGCCAATAATAGTGGGGGGCAATGTATGTGTGGTATTTCCCACGTTATAAGTTAAGTTGTACTATTGCCAAACTTTTCCCCCATGTTGTTCGAAACAGCACTCTCCATACCCTCAGTCAGTCTAGAGCCATATACAACTGATAAGCAAGTGGACACTTTCACTAACACAATTGACACAATTAACATTGATCAGAGACTGTCAGGGCTGGGGGAGCAGTGAGCCAGAGAGAGGTCTTAAGGGCAAACTTTCCAAAGCCCCTGTCACATACTTTCTCCACTTTACCGATTTGTTTGTAATCCCCAAATGAACCATAAGAACCCATGATGTAAATTAACTATATGCTATGGGTTGAATGGGATCCAAGTCATGGAGTGTAATTCAAGGATCGTGGAATCATCGTTGGTCCTAGTCTGCACCTTGGTTTGCTGTGGTGTTTGCCGTCATATGATCTGCTTGTGGGGATGATGTTAGTACGCACATTTTATGGAAAAAATATTCTGTATCCCTATTTATAGTAAAACAGGACATATTTTCTTTATTGTCCACCAAGGAAAAGTGAGTCCAGTAAAAAGCTCTGTTCCACATTTCTTTCTGTATTTTAAAGTCAAAATAAACTGGTTGTCGTGATTTTAGGATATTATGCTTTATAAACCTGCATCCTCATTGCGGTGGTACACAATTGTATAGCTATAACCAGGATTGATGTTGATTGATATTTGACCTTTTTCTGTCGCGATTGACAAAGGTCAGCATTTCTGAAATCAGCCACGTCTTCCAGCTCCACACAGCTGAAGACGGCTCACAAGTGAGGAGAATGAACGAGTGCAATCAAGGCATGCAACGAAAAATCCTTCTGTGCGCAAAAATAGATGTTTCTCCATATAACAGCACAACATGGTCCAAGAAGACATTTTTGAGCTCTTCCCGCCGAGGTTTAAATATTACATAATAGCCTATAGGCCATAGCGTACTTCTGTCATAATTTGTTGTTCGTAAGCTATATGGTTTCTATTTGCTGAAGTTTTATTTAAACATTTCCCTTGTGTAGGCCTGTATGGAGGAGTTTGGTTGGACGGATGTTATTTTTGGTAACAGGCGGGTCTATCTTGACGCAGGGAAATGCGCAGCTAATTACTAGGCTATTGCAAATCCTCGTGATAATCCCTCTGTGTGTTGTTAGCCTAAAAACTGAAGCTGTTGTCTGTCGTATGGTTGGTTCATTTTTAATGATCATAACTCAGTATCGCCCCGAAACCGCTGTGTCAGTGATGTGTCAAAATGACATCGTAGGCTAAATGTCTTTCTATATAAGCTGAACAATGTATGAAACTTGTAATTGTTAATCTCTCCGTTTAAATTGGGCCTACCGTCTGCGTCTATCGTTTGGTTGTTTAGGAAAAGTTCTTTGTTCGGTTCATGGAAAGATGCTCGCAGGCATATCTCAGTCTCTACTAATTTTTTTAAAATTAAATTATATTAAGTATTAAGATTTTAACCCATGAAAGATCTTAGATGTACATCAACAATGAAAAAATTGATGTAGCCTACATATGTAGGCTGTCTAAATTGAATGCTCAGTAATGATTTTTCGTCTAGCCTACCTACAATTTTTACTTCCTAATATTTTTGGATCGTTTATATATTGGGACAAATCATATACTACCAAAAAATCTTAGAATTATTACTTTTTTGTCTGGTGCAATTTTATATTTAGGTGTTTTCTGTATAAAATAAATATTATTTATTTAATTATCTGGACTAATTTCTTTCTTTTTTTTAATTTCAACGTCTATAGACTCTACTGAGTTCCAGGAAACACCCTTGTCCCAGAAAATAATTCACGATTTCAAACAATTAAAAAATGTGTTAAAGCCATTAAACGAACAATTCCGACTGATAGGCGTGGAATTGTACTCTTATAATCCTCTTTGTTTTAAAATATAATTTTTATGAAAATGTTAGCCCTTGAAAGTTGTGTCCCACATTTTTGTCAACACCGTCAGATTCCTATAAAAATGTCATTAAAGGGTTATCCATATAGGACCCCTTTCTCACTCTGTAGTTTCACAGAAGGCAGCAAGGTTACTTGTCCTCTGGAAAGTTTTCTTATTTTTGAAAAATTAAAGAAACAGTATTGAGATCAGCATTGTCCCTAGTAAATCGAGAAAAAAATGGGATAAAAATATGTATTTTCACTTGCATTAAGAGACCTCATAGCAACTGAGAAAAATGAAATGGCTACTCACTATGGCTACGCTGTGAAATGAGAAAATATAACATTTTGTCAACTCTGTAAGATATCGCCTTTATTGTTTTATCTGACGGAGTTGTGAAATTAGAAAATAAACATTTTGTTAACTCTGTAAGATATCAACTGTTTAATAATTGAATCATGTTACTGAAATAGTTATTTAGTTTCAATGAAGTTATTTAAATACTATTAGAACATAAATGTTTTTTTTTCTAGTGGAAACAGCTGCTTTGGTTATTTATTTATTACAGCTGCAGGGATTTTTTTTTCAGGGAATATTAAGATGAGCAAAAAAGTGCCATTTAAGAAAAAACGAAATCACTGGGAGATAGCCCCATTGCAGATTTTAATAGCCAAAAAAGTTCTATAATTCTCCAACTGCGGCCCATGGATTATCTGTGTTATTTATTTTATGCAGCCTTTTTGCTCACCTTTTTCAAGGGTACCAATTATTTTGGTGGTGACTGTATATACTATATCTCATGTATTACAATGGTCCACATCAAAAAGCTAAAGTAGTCCTTTCATCTTAAGCTGTCAGCAGCCAAATATAATCTTAATAACAGTGTGCCTGTTTGAAGTTATGTAAGGCTATATTTATCACTAGCTGTGGTCAGGCCACACTTTCTTGTGTTAGATTATCAAATCTTAAAGAAGGCATTGTATCAGGTTAACATAAATACAATTATTCAATCAGTCATTCATTCATTCCATTCAAAATAAAAACTAAAATATATAAGCAGCTTCACTTTTTATCAAGTACATATTGGTCATTACAAAATGGCCAGCCACATTATTGGTTACTGCTGTATTTTGAAACACCATATTGAAATAAAAGGAAACAATGCAAGTAAAAAGGTAACTTCCTCAACTATTTTGGTTGATGATACAATTCCAGATTTTTAAAATATATATATACAAATAAAAATGTTCTGATGTTAGGTGTTCTAACAGAGAGTGAAGAAGTCATGAAGAGGAGAGAACATGCATTCCTGTGTCAATCATAAAGGTGGTGGACACAATCTTCAAGAATGTGAGTGGTACTCCATACAATTTAGTTTGGACAATTTTCTTCTTGTTGGATTATAAACCTTGTGTTTCAAAAGCTTCCATGCTTTGGTTTGTTTATCCTTGCAGAGACTATGGACTTACACTGTTGCCAGGCATTCAAGCCATGTAAGAAAGCATGTTCTAGAAAGCCAAGAAACTGACTTAGCTAAATCTTTTTTTGATGCAATTCACACCTTAATTAGCATCCAGTTTAACTGGATAGAAGTACTGCAGGCAGCTGCACATTGCAGAGGAATCATAATAAATATAATTTATGCCTTCTACTGTTCCATGTCTGCTTTAGACAAGATGTATTTCAATCAGACTATAGTACAATCGCTGAACTTGAGTTGGCGGACATGCATGAGTAGTAGATTACCTCCTAATAGTAATTGGTTCCATCTGTAATGCTTTTTTATGGTGACCAGTGACACTGAAGATCCATTATGTAACTATGATGCACGTGTGCTAGTTCCCTCCCTAGTCTTCATTCTAGGCTTTTGATTGCCTTTGGAGTCTGTTATTAGCGCATGGCAACAAGAGGACCAGAGTTCTGCTAATGAAAGTCAAGGAAGCCAGTATGAGGCATACTGAGAAATAAGAACAAAAACAGTCAGAGACATAGGCCAAACCATAGGCTTAGCAAAATCAACTGCTTGGAACATCATTAAGAAGAAAGAGAGCACTGGAGCACTGGAGAGCTCAGTAATCTCAAATGGCCTGATAGACTAAGGAAGACCTCTGCAGTTGAAGAATTCTCACCATAACAAAGAAAAACCCCAAAACACTTGTCCAACAGATCAGAAACACTCTTCAGGAAGCAGGCGTGGATGTGTCAGTGACTACTGTCCACAGAACAGACTTCACAAACAGAACTACAGAGGCTACACTGCAAGATGCAGACCAACAGGATGGCCGGGTTACAGTTTTCTAAGAAGTATCTAAAAGAGCCTGCAGAGTTCAGGAAAAAAGGTCTTGTGGACAGATGAGACCAAGATTCACTTGTATCATAGTGTTGATAAGAGCAAAGTGTGGAGGCCAAAAGGAACTGCCAAAGATCCAAAGCATACCACCTCATCTGTAAAACATGGTGGTGGGGGTGTTATGTTTTGGGCATATGGCTGACACAGGTACTGGCTCACTGAAAGCAGCCGCAGAATTAATTCTGAAGTATACAGAAACATCTTATCTGCTGAAGTTCTTGCAAATGCGTCCAAACTATTTGGACGGCGCTTCACCTCACAGCAAGATGATAATCCAAAAACATACTGCTGAAGCAACAAAGGAGTTTTTGAAAGCCAAAAGCTGGAAAATTCTTGACTGGCTAGTTAGTCACCCGATCTGAATCAAATTTGAACAGAGTTTCATATACTGAAGAGAAAGCTTAAGGAAACTAGCCGCCGGAATAAGCAGGAGCTGAAGATGGCTGCGGTACAGGCCTGGCAGAGCATCACCAGAAAAGATGCTGAGCACATGCTGATGTCTATGGGTAACAGATTTCAAGCAGTCATTGCCTATGCGGTCATATGCGGCAAAGTACTAAACATGACTACTTTCATTTACAGAACAGTAATATGTCCCAAATATTATGGTGCCCTGAAATGGGGGCTATGCATAAAAAGTGCTGTTGGTGCAACTAAACTGTATAAAATGTATTTAAAAAAATTATAAAATACCCTTTAATAATAGCTAGTGATAAGCTTTAACCACATATGAAGTGTTTGATTACAAATCTAAAATTGTATATATTTCAGACTGTTGAAATGGAATTACAGTTGTGATACATTTCAGACTATTTTTATTACCACCAAGGGCTCTATCTTGGCGATCTTGGCGCTTGGTCTAAGCGCATGCCGTAAAGTCCATTTAGGGCGTGTCCAAGTCCACTTTTTCTATTTTAATGGCGTGTTTTTTGGGCGCTAAGCACGACGCAACATGCAAATGGGCAGAACCTAGTCTCTTCATTAATTATAGGTGTGTCTTGGGCGTGACATGCAATAAACCAATCAAAATGTCATATCCCATTCCTTTTAAAAGCCTTCTTTTCCACCTTGGCGGATTACTTGATGGCGAAACAGACATGCTCGTGCGTGTTTAGTGCAATCAAGGAATAGGCTAAATGGATCAATAGTATGATCAATGTTATTTGGATTAACCAATAGCCTATGAGTTCCCGGTAATTCCCGACGGCTGTTACTTTACAAAATATATGCGGTTAAATTTCATTAAAAGGACCTGCAACAGCTGAGAATAAGCTATCGATGACTTCAGTCACACCTTAGAAAACGCCAAATTAGCCTGCTTGTTCAACGAATTTCGTTTGATTATGCAATGAAAGTGTCAAACATCAATTCCATGAGGCTGTTCTCATGGAGTTCTCGAAGTTCAAGCTTCATCCGAAGTTCATTAGGCTACCTGCATAGTAATATTGATTAATGACATAAATACCGTTATTTTGCCTTAATGATGACACTAAACACGATAAAGCTGTCAGGTTGGCAACCCATATGTTCACGCATATTTTCCCTTGTTTTATAATGTCCTGTTTATGGAAATGTGACCAACCTGTTTTACTCGTAGCGTAATGCTTTAAAACAATCCACTTTCCCAGGAAGACCGTGAAACGTGCGACAGCAGGGGAAACAGAACATGCAGCGCACATGCAGAGAATGGTATTAAAATGAATTGTGAATGTATTGTGTAACATGCTGCAAATTTGTTTTCATTTCTAATTAGACACTTAGTTCTCTTTAAAATCGTTTTGTTCAGTTATGGAATAACAGGTGAAATCAGCAGGGTTTTAATAAGCTGAGAGTATGGAAACCTGGTCACTGTAATTAAAAAAATATGAAGGACGATGAATAGTCTACTAAGGTTCAAATTCAGTTAACATGGTGACATTTGTCAATGTTGTTTAACCGTAGGCTATGGAAAAAAACCTTATGCACAGCGAAGCTTACGCTGTAGCTTAGGCTATTTGAAAAACAATAAATGCAATATTCACTGGACAAGGTTTTGAACTTTTTTCAGTGAAAACCATTCTATTTACTTACAGGCTGTAGGCCTAGAGAGCTGTATTGTAATGACATCTGAAGCGCATTTTCAGAACTCAAATGTCCGTCTATTGCAGTGTGCGAGTTTTCCATTGAATGACATATGAAGCTCAATAACTGACAAAAGTATTTGAATTTGAATTTAGTATATTTGAATTATATACGTGTGACATTTCATAAACTAGAATTTTTTTGTGGTGTATTTCATAAATTTGCATTTAAACAAAGATTGAAATTCAGATTTTCAAAATTCAGATCCATAAATACAAATCTCTCTGATTCAAATTTCTGAAATTCAGATTTTCAAAATTCAGATCCATAAATAATCTCTCTGATTCAAATTTCTGAAATTCAGATTTTCAAAATTTAGATCCATAAATACAAATCTCTCTGATTCCAATTTCTGAAATTCAGGTTTTAAAAATTCTGATCCATAAATGCAAATCTCTCGGATTCAAATTTCTGAAATTCAGATTTTAAAAATTCAGATCCATAAATACAAATCTCTCAGATTCAAATTTTTGAAATTCACGTTTTAAAAATTCAGATCCATAAATACAAATCTCTCGGATTCAAATTTCTGAAATTCTGATTTTAGGTTAACTAGGCCAAAGGTGAAGCATCTGGGCTTCCCAGGAAAAGTAGAAGCTTTTGGAACTGTCAAACTCGCATTTAGCCAATCACAGAGCTGCTAGACTTCAGCTAGCGGCGGCAAGTGCAGCAACGCTGTTATTCACGCCGTGGTGCAGATGACGAGCCGGACCGTTAACGAGGTAAGTATATCATTATATAGCCTACGTTAGTTATATACAGGGTTGATAAACACTCAAAGCGCTGTATTGCTACTAGTGTGATATATTTTGCGTTAGCTAATAGTGGTCGAATTGTAAAATGTTTTCCGCAGGCAGGTACATCCAATCTTGCCGTTCCTTTTCATTCATTTAAAAAAATATATTAATTTCGCCGTATGTAGCCTAGCCTATGCAATATGTCACGTTTAGCCTAAACAAAAATGTCAGTAAGATTATGCTTATGTGCGTAGCCTAACTATAATGTTTTAGCCTTTTTTTCCATGTATACACGTGGCTCTTGTTCGTCCTAAAGAATTGGTGTTGTTATGGATTAAAGCGCTTTATAATGAATTAAAAGGAACGGTAAGATCAGATGTAGCTACCTGCCTGCGGAAAACATTTTACAATTCGACCACTGTAGCTAATCATTGACAGCAAGCTAACGTAGCCTAAGGCTGGCGTAGGTAGAGAACATTAGCTAACGCAAAATAGTCACACTAGTAGAATACAGCATTTTGAGTGTTTATCAACCCTGTATATAGCTAACTAACGTATATAACTATATACTTACCTGGTCCGTGTAACGTTTTTCAATTTGATTGCCTGATGCATATATCTCAAATTGAAAATTTGATTAAATATTTCAATTTAAATTTTTTCATCCTTGAAATAATAAGGAAATTAACCATTCAAACTCGTTTTTCTAATTTTCTCCTTCCTCTTCCGCTTCTTCTTCTTCTTCTTCCCATTTTTCCTGCCAAACTGCCTGCCTCCATCGCAATGTTATCCAATGGGGAGAATTATTCTTTGAGGGTTTGGTCCGTATACCTGCTCATCAAGCTTATCGCCCAATAAAAACGCTTCATACTAATGTTTATTAATGTTAATATAGCTAATGGCTTCATGCTTTTCAAGAAGCTATTGTGGCCTAATGGTTAGAGTTGCTGTCTCTCACACAGAGGATTGTGGGTTTGAGCCCAGCAGGGCTCATGCTTACTTTCCACAAAAACAATGTGCAACTGTTAAGTACTTTTACTTAAGTGTTCATTTATTAGACTGTTATTATTTTCACATTAACACATTAACGTATTTTTATTGCAAAGGCAAAAGAGGTTTCCAATATTAACTGTTCAATGTTTCACTTGTATTTCACTTGTACTATATCACACCCTCCCCAAACCGGACGCTCGCTCTTGTCTGGTTTGGGGAGGGTGTTACGCTCTGCTCTTGCAGCCATGACTGACTGACTGTGGAAACCGAACCTCAACGTGCCCGTGCCTCAGCCAACATTTCTTTATTCATCAATTTCTTCACTTCAGCTCTGTTCACTTTATCCTTTTCACACATAACACAATGTCACCATAAAATTAACTACTAGGAAAATTAAGAATTTACGATAACAGCCGACATTAAGAATTGATGATAGCCTCATTTAAGCTGCAATCCTTCAAGAGATCGGATTTATAAACCACCAATGCCCCAAACATATCTGATTCATGGTTAGTCACTTAAAAAGAAAAACAACAATAGCCTCCGAATGTGGCTCTATTCTACGCTACTCTGCAGATAATGTAGCTTACTGCAAACACTTTTAATTAGAATAATAATAATAATAAGAAGAATAATCTCTGGTATGTACTGACTGACTGTGGAAACCGAACCTCAACGTACCCTTGCCTTGGCCAACATTTCTTTATTCATTAATTTATTCACTTCAGCTCTGTTCACTTTATCCTTTTTCACACATAACACAATGTCTCCAAAAAATTAACTACTAGGAAAATTAAGAATTTACGATAATAGCCTACATTAAAGGTATACTATATAGTTTCAGAACACTAGATGGCAATATTGAGCACGTAGGAGAAAAACGCTCCCAAAAAATTGCTTTTCACATGTTCTTCTCAGACGCGCACGACGACGCACGAGCATTGTGGTGACGTTTCACACATATTTTCTCTGACCGTGGACTCAATTCAATTCGCTTTATTGGCATGACAAGACATTGAATCTGTATTGTCAAAGCATACTGCATTAAAACAGTCGAAGACATACAGTACATCTAACTCTGAACAATACAAAAACACAGTAGAAACAAATGAACAGAAACCATACATGAAAACAAGAACTTTTCTTTGATTATGGATTTAGAAATAACAATAATGTAAAATAATAAAGTACAATTAAAAATAATAATTACCAATAGAAATGATAATGATGATGAGGACGACACATATTATCTTATAAAGTGAATATAATAAATATAAAAAATTTAAATTGGTTTATAATGATCTCTGTCACTCACTGTCCCTAAGACGATGGCAGGCAGCTATATATTGTGCTGCCAGGTCACAGCATGTCCTCTCCTCTCCTAAGAGGATGGGGAGTTTTTGGATGTCTGTTAAATTTTTTAATTGAGGGTATCTCTGATTTATTTTGGGGAAATATTTATTTCTGATTTGATTGAATTTTTCGCATTTTGTGATAAAGTGCCGCTCCGTCTCAACTTTGTTGAGATGGCAATGTTTCTCCTCCCGGAGTCTGTTGACTCTATCACGGTCACTCTGATCAAGCTGTCCTCTTCCCTTGGCCCTGCCTCGCCCACCACGAACGCGATTGTCGCTTTGGATAAAAGCGTCTGCTAAATGACTGTAATGTAATGTTTATGTAATGACTGCCCCTCACCCTTACTCTGGGGCCGCGACCACTGGATGTTGATAGCTACAGAATGAACTGAGCAGAATTACAAAATTATGATTTTGAATTATTTTATGAAAATGAACAGTGGTCAAATTTACAGAGCAATAGCTAAGATTACTAACTTATATGCTTTGAGCATGTAACGTAGTCTCCATTTACATGATCAAGGTTTGGTCAAACATGATACATTGACTATTGTCAACAATAAACAAACATCACGACGATAGCCTTAGCTATCGATAGCTGCTAATTTATGGGAAGGATGTTCTTTTGGTGTATTCAAATGATCTCGGAAGTCGGAAATATTCGGACTTCCGAGTTTATTTGAATACACCATGGGCCCTATCTTACACCCGGCGCAAAGCGGCGCTAACCCAAACGCAAGTGTCTTTGCTATCTTACACCCGGCGGTAGGTTCATTATAACGCCTAACGCTCACGCCGTTTAACTAGCATGTACTCTTGCGCCGTTTGGGCGTGTTGGTCTTAAGATGAGGAGTGGCCAGGATTATTTTTGGCGTATTGCTATCTTGAGCCAGCAGAAAGCGCTTGCGCTAGAACCACCACTAACCTGGTCTAAAGTCATGTCGCAGTTGTATACATGTAATTTTAACGGCGCATATAAGTGCGTCTACAAAGGCGTGTGCACAATGCGCGTACCCTCCTGTCTGTTACACACGGGCGCGCACAAGCATGATTAAAATATCAAGATTACAATGTGAAATAGTATTATTGTGTAGCCTATATCAAAAAATACATAATAATAAAAGGGTCCATAGCCTAGGCCTACCTTTCCCTCAGCGAAGGGGAATGCCATGCACATTAAATTGCTTTCAGCTCACTCCATCAACATCCAGGCGATGTGCGATGGTACGGGACAATGGCTATCCATTAAAAAGCAGCTGATAACACCTATATCAACCCTAATGCGCGAATTGTCATTTACACCTAATGCATGAATTGTCATTCAATTGAAAACTCGCGCACGGCAATAGAGGGACATTTAAGTTCTGAAAATGCGCTTCAGATGTCATTACAATACAGCTCTGTTTACAGCCTGTAAATAGAATGGTTTGTGACTGAAAAAAGTTCAAAACCTTGTCCAGTGAATATTGCATTTATTGTTTTTCAAATAGCCTAGGCTACAGCGGATTCGCTGTGCATAAGGTTTTTTTCGATAGCCTATGGTTAAAAAACGGAGATGTCACCATGTTAACTAAATTGTAACCTTAGCTATTCTTCGTCCTTCATATTTTTTTCATTACAGTGACCAGGTTTCCATACTCTCACCGTTTAAAACCCAGCTGATTTCACCCGTTATTCCATAACTGAACAAAACAATTTTAAAGAGAACTAAGCGTCTAATTAGAAACTAAAACAAATTTGCAGCACGTTACACAATTAATTCACAATTAATTTTAATGCCATTCTCTGCACGTGCGCTGCATGTTCTCTGTTTCC
This sequence comes from Synaphobranchus kaupii, assembly GCA_029718625.1. Lineage (NCBI taxonomy): Eukaryota > Metazoa > Chordata > Actinopteri > Anguilliformes > Synaphobranchidae > Synaphobranchus > Synaphobranchus kaupii. The sequence goes on along the minus strand of CM056377.1, from coordinate 99,653,705 downwards.
CCTGCTGTAAGTCGCACGTTTCACGGTCTTCCTGGGAAAGTGGATTGTTTTAAAGGATTACGCTACGAGTAAAACAGGTTGGTCACATTTCCATAAACAGGACATTATTAAACAAGGGGAAATATGCGTGAACATATGGGCTGCGAACCTGACAGCTTTATTGTAGGCTATTTAGTGTCATCATTAAAGGATAAGTTCGCTATTTTGGACCTTGGACCCTATTTGCGGTCTGTCTTCCATGAACCTGACACATTGAGTCCATATTTTCGCTGATCGGTTCAGTATTGAGCTAGCTACAGATTTCCTGTAGGCTCTCACTGGGCTACAATAGAAGTCAATGGGGCAATTAGAAATGTTATGGAAAAACAACGATAAATGTGCTTTCATGTACAATAAATGAGACGGGAAGCTCAGGGTGTATTGTTACCGGTCTCAGTATGCTCTCCTGTGAAATGTATTTCAATCCGAACATTTTTACGTGCTTGGCATGGCTTGGAAGTAAGCATTTCTCTGTTGCTTGTTTTCGCTGCTCCCGCGGAGTACTATGTGTCGGGGGTGGGGGAGCGGGAAGGTGTGTCGGCCGTTTACGAAACTATCTATGTGAGCAGTCTGCGTTTGTTTACCTGCAGCAACGTAGGCTACAATTTCCACAAAAAACTTGGATGATGGATGACTATAATGATTGCGAAGACGAAGAATTCGATTTTGACTTTGACGTTACTGGCTACAGATTTGAGCCAGAATACACGGACACGGAACTACAAGAGATGGATGATAAGAGAGCAAGAGAAGAGAGAGAGGCTGAAGTTGCGCAGGTAATGTAAATTATTACAAATGATGATTACAAACACTGCGTTACAAATAGTTCTGCTGTAGGCTACTAGCTAGTAAACTCCAACGGGAGGTCAGGATTTGTGATCAACTGCTTTTCAAGCGGCCTCTCTACAACGTAGCTAGACTGTGGAAGTTTACAGTGCGAGGTAGTGCGGTCGGAGAAATAGTTTTGTTTCAAATGGAACTGTTGTTTCAAAGTTCGGTTTGCGTTTGCGATAGCCCACATTTCACAGGAGAGCATACTGAGACCGTAAGAATACACACTGAGCTATAAAAGCACATTTATCGTTGTTTTTCCATAACATTTCTAATTGCCCCGTTGACTTCTATTGTAGCCCAGTGAGAGCCTACAGGAAATCTGTAGCTAGCTCAATACTGGACCGATCAGCTCCCCCACCCCCGACACATAGTACTCCGCGGGAGCAGCGAAAACAAGCAACAGAGAAATGCTTACTTCCAAGCCATGCCAAGCACGTAAAAATGTTCGGATTGAAATACATTTCACAGGAGAGCATACTGAGACCGGTAACAATACACCCTGAGCTTCCCGTCTCATTTATTGTACATGAAAGCACATTTATCGTTGTTTTTCCATAACATTTCTAATTGCCCCGTTGACTTCTATTGTAGCCCAGTGAGAGCCTACAGGAAATCTGTAGCTAGCTCAATACTGAACCGATCAGCGAAAATATGGACTCAATGTGTCAGGTTCATGGAAGACAGACCGCAAATAGGGTCCAAGGTCCAAAATAGCGAACTTATCCTTTAAGGCAAAATAACGGTAGCCTATGTATGTTATTAATCAATATTAGCCTACTATGCAGGTAGCCTAATGGACTTTGGATGAAGCTTGAACTTCGAGAACTCCATGAGAACAGCCTCTTGGAATTGATGTTTGACACTTTCAGTGCATAATCAAACGAAATTCGCTGAACAAGCAGGCTAATTTGGCGTTTTCTAAGGTGAGACTGAAGCCATTGATAGCTTATTCTCAGCTGTTGCAGGTCCTTTTAACGAAATTTAGCCGCATATATTTTGTAAAATAACAGCCCTGTCTGGAATTACCGGGAACTCATAGGCTAATGGTTAGTCCGAATAATATTGATCATACTCCATTTAGCCTATTTCTTGATCACACTAAACACGCACGAGCATGTCTGTTTCGCCATCAAGCAATCCGCCAAGGTGGAAAAGCAGGCTTTTAAAGGGAATGGGATATGACATTTTGATTGGTTTATTGCATGTCACGCCCAAGACACACTTATAATTAATGAAGCGACTAGGTTCAGCCCAGTTGCACCTTGCGCCCTGCTTAGCGCCAAAAAAACACGCCGTTAAAATAGCAAAAGTGGACTTGGACACGCCCAAAATGGACTTTACGCCATGCGCTTAGACTAAGCGCCAAGATCGTCAAGATAGGGCCCCATAAGTCTTATCTGTTCTGTAGTTACTTCGATGACGTTTCTGTATGCACTTATTGTATGTCGCTTTGGATAAAAGTGTCTGCTAAATGACTATAATGTAATGTAATGGGCGCTATTTTTATAATGATATTGTTACCTCCTCGGCTGAAAATATCTTGCTAATGAGTAAGGGCAGAAACATACCACACGCAAATAGCTACGCGAACGTGGACGCTTCGAGCTACGCGAACAGTTTTTCCTTTTGCCATGACATTTGTGAAAGACAAACCAGAGGAAAGCACAGATCGAACAAGAAAGTTGTTTACTGTTGTTGCTGCTGCAGCGTCCCTTACTGTAACGCTCTGGCTTGTCTTTCACAAATGTCATGGCAAAAAAAAAAATGTTCGCGTAGTTCGAAGCGTCCACGTTCGCATATTTGCGTGAGGCATGTTTCGGTCCTAAGCTAAAATAAGAGTTTACCTGGAAGCCTGCCCACATGGCCTGGCCATGTCAATTAAATGAGCAGGAACCGCCCATTCATGACGTGAACGCCATTTTAGCTGTTTCTGGCTTTAAAAATGGCGGCAGGATGTCAACAGTGTATCATTCAAAACATTAACAAAAAAAACACTTTGCGAACGACTTATGAGGTAGGATTCAACATATTTATTAGGCCACAAGGACACATACAATGTTTTTTTGGGAGAAAATTTGAATGTACACAAAGAACGAGTTGTTTACAATAAAACTACATAGTATACCTTTTAAGAATTGATGATAGCCTCCTTTAACTCTTTTAATGTGGAGGCCGGGTTTTGGCTGGGTTTTGCTGTGAAGTGCATTGTGACAACTAGTTGTGAAATGTGCTATATAAATAAATATTGATTTTATTTGATTTGATTTAAGCTGCAAGCCTTTAAGAGATTGGATTTATAAACCAATTCCCCAAACATATCTGATTCATGGTTAGTCACTTAAAAAAACAATAGCCTTCGAATGTGGCTCTAGTCTACGCTACTCTGCAGATAATGTAGCTTACTGCAAACACTTTTAATAATAATAATAATAATAAAAAGAAGAAGCAGAATCTCTGATATATACTTTCTTAGTAGTATCTATTGTTTTCTTTCTGGCTAAGATTCCTGGGAAATATGGGTTGTCCAATTAAGCTTGTTAGCCAACGTTACTGTTGCCAGAGAAACGTCAGGAAGCAGATACAAGCTAGGCTACTATGAAGCGAATCAACATGCCTTATAGCCTACATTCATTGCACTACAGAAAACTAAACTAAACCTAGCTGTCCGGTACCAAAACATTTCCCGCAGGTAACGTTCTACACTACCGAAAAAAAAAAAAACTGCTGTGCTTATGAACTCACTAGCTCGCTCGCTAGCTCGTAGCCCACACATGGAAGGTTGGAGTTACGCATCCGGCAATCCAGTGTTGAATAGCCTAACGTTAAATGTATTTCATAGAATACTAATAGCCCTATTCTTATAACTGTATTTCCATATTTTACTGATGCAAACTATTTAGGCTGTACTAGCTATTTAGGCTGTATGTCTTTCAGCTAGAATGTGTTTGCGTCTAGCCCATTGTGCATGCATGTCTCCATATAGACTTGGTTCATTCATTTACATGCTTCTTCATGATCCATAGCTCAGGTGGTGCTGTTCATTGTATTTCATTACACATTAAATACTGCTCATCTACAAACTCTTTCAATGTAATTGTGTGCTGTCTGTAATAGGATAACTGTTCTCATTCTTGTCAATAGAGGGCGTTATGGTTATGCAAATGTCTGCATGCATTTCTTTGGAATGCATGTCTCTCTCCGTGTTTATCTTCATGCATTATTCATCATTAGTTAGCTATAAAAAAGAAGTGATATCAGATCAAAAACGTCTACAACGTAAAAAAAAGCCAAGTTACTCACGCATAGCACTGTCGATAAGTTCTTAATTCCGACTTGCAAAAACTAGGCCTGCCTTTAAAAGTCTTGATATCAAAATGTGGCCAAGTTACAACTAACAATATTGCCTATCGTAGCTCACACTAAGTAAGCTAGCTCTATTCCAAAGCAATGCTATCCAAACTTTCCTAAATTATTTAATGCAACTTGGCCCTGTGTTTCTTCATCTTACCATCTCAAGAGAATGTGGTCAATGAAACTGTATGTGCCACATCAAACTGCAAAATGAAAATAATTTATAGTGGAAATACTCTGATTCAGATGTGTTGCACTTAGAAATTAAACAGAAAAATTACTACACTATAGGGCATGTTTGAACAATTGTCTGCATCCACTGCTTTGGGTCTATGAAAAGCACAGAATTAATAAAATGTATTATTATTATAATTATTATTATTATGTATTTATTGATTTATTTATTTGGATTTCTATCAAAACCTGTGCGGTCCTACAGAGCATAGATATCCTTGTGTTCACAAAATTCTGTTTGCAAATATCATAAAATTGGTACTATTACTTATTTGCCACCATCTGACCCACAAACATGTCTGGATACGGTTGTAAAAATGCTATATGTACGCTATTTTCTAGGTAAAAATATTACTCATTTTTATCTGCATTTATTTATTCATCACCCCTTTCTGTATTGTACATGATGTTTCTTCATATAAATGTCTGTTTGTGAATTGTAAAGAATTCTGTAGCAGCAGTTAACATTTTAAAACTTGTACATTTTCTAAAGTAAACTTGCCAACAAAGTACAACCATATCCTTTCTGGAGTGTAATTATTCATCAACTGTTAAAAACATTAATTGAAATCATATGTTGTTCCATGAGGCACAATCTCTTCACATGCAATGATGAAGAAACACAGGGCCAAGTTGCATTAAATAATTTAGGAAAGTTTGGATAGCATTGCTTTGGAATAGAGCTAGTTTATTTAGTGTGAGCTACGATAGGCTATATTGTTAGTTGTAACTTGGCCACATTTTGATATCAAGACTTTTAAAGGCAGGCCTAGTTTTTGCAAGTTGGAATTAAGAACTTATCGACAGCGCTATGTAGGCTATGCGTGAGTAACTTGGCTTTTTTGACGTCGTAGACGTTTTTGATCTGATCATAAATTACAGGTTGAACCCCAAAAGTTCTGTAACCTTCATCTTGGCACAGCCACAGACAATAAAATGCATAAAACCCACCGTTTCTAGGCTACAGCAAAAATCATGTTCCCATATAGGAACAATAATAGGCTACCTGATATTTTTGAAAAGTTGTAGGCTATAAACAAACTTTCGGTTATAGTTTGCCAATGTCCAATGAAGTTGACATTTCCACAGTGACCACCTATCGCACATGTGGCTGTAATAGCCTACATTGCTGTGGATGTAAAAACATAGCCTACCTTTTAACATAGGCCTATTCAAAGGCTATAGAGCCTATAGCCTACACACAATAGGCTACGTATATTCTGTTGCAAATGTCTATATGACACTTGGGCTAAATAAGACAAGTATTGGATTGTACAAGATTGGATGTACCTGCCTGCGGAAAACATTTTACAATTCGACCACTATTAGCTAACGCAAAATATATCACACTAGTAGCAATACAGCACTTTGAGTGTTTATCAACCCTGTATATAACTAACATAGGCTACATAACTATATACTTACCTCGTTAATGTCACGGCTCGTCATCTACACCACGGCGTGAATAACAGCGTTGCTGCACTTGCCGCTGCTAGCTAGCAGCTCTGTGATTGGCTAAATGCGAGTTTGACAGTTCCGAAAGCTTCTACTTTTCCTGGGAAGCCCAGATGCTTCACCTTTGGCCTAGTTAACATAAAATCTGAATTTTTAAAATCTGAATTTCAGAAATTTGAATCTTGAGAGATTTGTATTTATGGATCTGAATTTTTAAAACTTGAATTTCAGAAATTTGAATCAGAGAGATTTGTATTTATGGATCTGAATTTTGAAAATCTGAATTTCAGAAATTTGAATCAGAGAGATTTGTATTTATGGATCTGAATTTTGAAAATCTGAATTTCAATCTTTGTTTAAATGCAAATTTATGAAATACACCACAAAAACATTCATGTTTATGAAATGTCACACGTATATAATTCAAATATACTAAATTCAAATTCAAATACTTTTGTCAGTTATTGAGCTCCATAATGACAATTCACGCATTATGTAAATGACAATTTGCGCATTAGGCGCATTAGACAATTTGCACATTAGGTGTTATCAGCAAATGGAAAGCCATTTTTAATGGATAGCCATTGTCCCATAACAGAAGATTGTCCTCCCAGAAGATTACAGAAATTATTGGCAAATATAGGTCATAGATTGATCCAGGATAATTGCGAATAGTCTATAGCCTACATATAACCTTACACGTACCATCGCACATCGCCTGGATGTTGATGGAGTGGGCTGAAAGCAATTTAATTCGGCACTGCCCTTCGCTGAGGGACAGGTAGCTATGTGGTCTTTGACCCATGGACCCTTTTATTATTATGCATTTTTTTATATAGCCTACACAATAATAATATTTCACATTGTAATCTTGATATTTTTAGCCATGCTTGTGCGCGCCCCTGTGTGTAACAGACAGGAGGGTGTACGAGCATTGTGCACACGCCTATGTAGACGCACTTATATGCGCCGTTAAAATAACATGTAAACAACTGCGACATGACTTTAGACCAGGTTTGTGGTGGTTTTAGCGCAAGGGCTTTCTGCTGGCTCAAGATAGCAATACGCCAAAAATAATCCTGGTCACTCCTCATCTTAAGACCAACACGCCCAGTTCACTACAATGGGCGCAAGAATACATGGTATTTAAACGACGTTATAATGAACCATGCTCCGGGTGTAAGATAGCAAAGACACTTGCGCTTGGGTTAGCGCCGCTTAGCGCCGGGTTTTTCTTACTGCAGTTGGGAGGTCATTTGGATTGCAGACATTTGGATTTGTTTATTATTCTTCACAAAATCTTACACTCATGCTGGGAAGTGCAAAGGGAATGAAGAGTTCCTTAATCTGCAATGTTTAAATCACATTGGCAAGGTGACTCTTTTTGGTTTTTAGAGATTCCATCGTATGTATTCTGTCTAGAGTAGTGCAGCTACAGTGAGCACTATAATTCATTGGACAGTGACACATTTTTTGTTATTTTGGTTCTGTACTCTAGCACTTTAAGTATGAAAGGATACAATGACAATGAGGTTGAAGTGCAGACTGTCAGCTTTAATTTGAGGGTATTTTCATCCATATAGACTGTTATGAAATTATAGAATCTTTTGTACATAGTCGCCCCCATTTCCGGGCATCAAAAAATATTGGACAGTTTAACATAATATAATGAAGTAGAATAAAGTAATCATTTTTAATATTTGGTCACATATGCTTTACATGCCATGACATCCTGATGTCTGTGACCCAACAATATCAAAAGACTCTTGATATCTTATTTTCTGGTACTCCTACAAGCAATACTATAACCTCTATGCATTTGAATGGATCTCTATGGGAGTTGGGGGTAGAACTAGATTTAGCTGTAAATTACACTGGAACAGTATGGAACACATGGTTGGCTAAATGGCTCTAAGTCATCAAGGGTCTAACGTATCAAACAAGCCTTAAACCATCACTCTACTGCCAGATATGCAGTAAATATGGATGGATAACTTGAAGTTTTTTTTTTCCATAGTTCAACAGGAAAACTGCATATCTGGCAGCAGAGTGATGGTTTGAGGTTTGTTTGATACCTCAGACCCTTGATGTCTTAAAGCCATTTAGCTGACCATGTGTTCCATACTGTTCCACTGTAATTTACAGCTAAATCTAGTCCCACCCCCCAACTCCCATAGAGATCCATTCAAATGCATATAGGTTATAGCATCGCTTGTTGTATTGTATCCTTTCAAACTCAAAGTGCTAGCGTACATAACCAAAATAACAAAAAATGTGTCACTGTCCAATGAATTATGGTGCTCACTGTATGTAACTGCTTGTCTATGATATGAAACTCCAATATCCAGTGTAATGAGTTTACAAAGAAACATGAGGAAAATATCTTGAAAACGATCATTGACAGACGTGCTTTGTTGCAGTAATATTTATTTTCTATATTATGTTTTTCTATTGAATAGAATTATTATTTGATTGTATAATGCATAATAATTGAAAGAAGAAAAATAACGGGAAACTACAGAAACAGGCAATGTTTAGTCACCTATTGCCGACATGGTATTGTCAGGATTGGCCTCGAGCCAGGAGAAAGCCTGAAAGGACCCATTAACTCCGCACAGAGACTGGCTGCCTTCTCTGTGCTGGGTTGTGAATGCGGTTCTGATGACGGCTCCTTTCATTGGTAGAAGGAAACGGCGAAACATAGTAGCCAGCGTTGAGAGAATAATTTTTTTTAAATCGGTCGGAAAGGATATGTGCATTGTTGATGCTATTTTTTGTACGTGATTGACGAACGTTGGCGCCGGTCTCATGAGCCTGTTGGGTGGCTATAAGAAAAAGACCAATTACGATGGATATGAATCTTTGCAGTTGGTCGATAGCAGCGGTGACTTCAGTAACCGGGAGAGAGGCGGCAGCTCGATACCAGGAAACCTAGCAGCGAAGGCAGGCCCTGTGACACCGGATGACTACAGCACCATGGACAGCTCAGGTAAGTCTTTGAACAGCAGAAGAAGCATTGTCTCTCTGTTAGGGTGTATCGCTGCATGGGCGTGCTTCATGCATCAGTGGTCACGATGTGCTGTTGTTACATTAGCGGCCAATCCTTCCTGGATAAAAGCTTCAACGTTTTTGACGTTCATTGAATTCATTTTAATCGTAAGGATTACGTGGAGTACTGCGTCAGCACGTATTGTTTGCAAGTTTTAAATGTGTTGTCAAAAGCACAAGACACTTGATATTGTAAAACAATTGAAAATGCAGCGTATAGTTTTCCCATCTATATCGATGTAATGTAATGATATATTAGTATTCCGTGATATACTGTATATTCATAGTTATAATAATGATACAAGTACACTTTTTTCTTAATTTCTCTTAAGTTTTTGGCATGGCTAGCTACTGGCTTAAAATGTTATAATTTCTTGATTGCTGTAGAATTAGTAGATGATAGCTGATAAGACTGACCTCACAGCTGCTCCATATCACTGACATGGGGAAAAAGCCAGTTTTGGCCTGCGCCCATTCCGTTTTAAGGATGTTACAGATTGGCATGGCTCGGCCTTTGGGACTGGTGTTGGCAGAGAGCAGTTGACTAGTCACAGCTTGATAGGGTGGTGATGAGAGCTATTCTCACCGCATTGCACTGAAAAGCGAGCAAACCTTTGGGACCGCAAGAAAAGGAGGTGGAGAGCGATGCTCTCTGAAATGTAAAGGAATCATTTGAGATCATCCGCCCCTTTGAACAGTGCCGCAAAGATTTTCAGGCTGTGTGGCCCGTTTACTGTAACCCTACAGCACCGGGGCCAGGGCTTTCACAGTTCAGTGCTGACAGTCTAGACTCTGCAACACTAGCAGGCAGTCTGAGCAAAGGAGATGCAGCTGCACCCATATAGATATAGAACCATAGATATGACATATCATGTAATGTAATAGTCTTTTGGAATTCTGAAATGGAACAATTTGGCAGCCATCTTACCTGGGTACAGCTATAATAGGAACCTATTAAAAGTGTCATGTACTTTATAACCCACTGTGATGTCATAATCAGGTCTCAGAATGACTGATGATTGGCTCATAGATATAAAACCATGGTTACTGGCCACCATCTTACCTGGTTATGGTCTCAAAAATTGTGCCACTAAACTATAACATATGTCACATCTATGGCTCTATATCTATGGCTGCACCTTCAGTCTGATCATACACTCCCAAGGCCTGCATAATGTGAAGCGCATTCTTTTCATCTCTATGACTAGAAACATCCTCATCACTGCAAAGGCGAAGCTTAAAACAGGTCTTAGGTTGATTTTTGGTGCTTTCCAGCCTAGCTTCTTGTTTCTGTTTATTTTTGGTTGCTGCATTAAGCCAAAATAATGGTAGACATTATTTTGGCTTAATGCAGCAACCAAAAATAAACAGATAAAATGAGTGTGATATTGTGGATGTAAATTCATCCATAACATTATATATGCACAAAATGTGAAGGACTGCTTCCCTAAAGGGAATAAGGCATTTTTGAGTCTGGCTCAAGTTATTGTCATCTTAAAGGGTTGGAAAATAGTTTTGGCTGTCAGAAATAATTTGACCAAAAATAGCATTTCCTTGCTAAACAGACAGAAATCGATCCTTTGTGTATACTTGTGTACGCTTACACAAGGAAATCCAAAACCTTGTGAAAATGCCTTCCATATCCTCAATATCATTTTCTTGAAACATTCATGTTATTTTCAACTTATGAATGGCTTATTTCAGAAATGCCATATCTTATTTGAAGGTTGTCAGTCAGCACTCTCTGGTTTCATGGGCTTTGCATTTCTACTCAAGAAAATTCTACACACTGGAGTAATAGAGCAGACCGGCCGCAATGGTTATTCTTGGAACCTTTATGTCATTTGTATTCTGATGGCTTATTGAAGTCAGCTGGCAGGGTCTGGCAGAGAGCAGGGCTCTTGGGTTCACAAAGGCATCAGAGATGTGTCTGCTGTGAGGATGAAAAGGGTTTGGTGAGTTCAGAGCAGTAACCATGAGAATTTTAACACTGGAGGCTTTGAAGTTTACCAGTGCCAGATCCAAAAGAAGGCCACACTATTTATTATTTCCATGGCTGTTGCTGTTGCTTTTAATTCTCACCCAGGCACCATTTAAATGGTGCCAGGGCTCTTGAAAGATACCTTGGGCTCTTCTGTTACACAATAAAATCCAGAAAAAGTTGTTTTTTGAGTGTACTGCACGAAACATTTATTGGTCTTCTTTCAGTTAATGTACTTGATAAGTCCAACTAAACTTTTTAAATTGAGTTTATCTTCATTAATTGTTGACTTGCAATTGGAAAACTGATGCAATTGGCTTTTCAAATACATGTACTTGGTAACATTAACTGTTTCAGAACACAGGTGCTCTTTGGCTACATCACACTGCAGGCCTTAGTTGTCAATTCCGATTTATTGCTCAGATCCGATTTTCTTTTGTTAGGCTGTTCACGTTCTTTTTTTAATGTGGCCCATATCCGATACCAGTGTGAACTGATTGCCCTCCTGAAATTACCTGCATGCGCAAATTAACAACGATAAAAGACCTCACACCTGTCACGCACATTAGCCTAGGTTCATGCGCAAATAAGCAACGACAAAACGGAAGTCGCTGAAGTTACAGCTTCTGTGTTAATTCTAAAATTGATGTGTAATCGAGACCGGCTGCGAATTTCGCCATCTTGCCCTTATTCAATGATAAGGGCAAGAAGGCAAAAAAGAGCCAAGGTTTTAACTTTAACTTTTTATGCAGCCATGGCTGCTACTTCTATGCCAGGAGTGGTCAGACTGTGATGTGCGATTTGTGCCTTCAGGTTTTGCTTGAATAGAAGCCTCTCCCCAAATACTAATCAGGTCTAAGACCTCACTATCTTGCCATTGACTTGCACAGTCCTGCATCTTCAATTTAATAGTGCTACCAACACAGAATTATGACAAACTTCAACACGGGATGATATAAAAGTCAAATTAATTCCGATATGACTGTTTAGAGGTTGAATTGCCATGAATCGGATGTGTATCAGATTAGGAATTGAAGTCATCAGATTCCCTGTGGTTTTTTCTCGTTACACTTCTAAAAAACATATCTGTGTTACATAGAAAATTACATGTTACATAAAAACATGTGAACATTGCCTTTAGTCCATAAAAGGGAGTTTATGATGGATTTCAACAGAGGTGCTGTGATGTTGAAATCTGAAGGCCCCATGTTGAATTTTGACTATGCCACACCCATGTTGTGTGTGTCACTTTATTACTGTAGCTTAGGCTTCTGTCCTTCTGTCTAAACACACATTGTAGATTTAAGGTCTGCACATCTCCTCTCAATGTGTGAGGCTATCTATGCAGATGTTTGCCAGCGAACACTGTCTACTATACACATATCGATGCCTGCAGACAAATATCCGAAGCTGAAGACAGACCAACTCACTCCAAAGGACTGCAGTGAAGACCCAAGTGTGGTTGTTGGTGGGAGAAGGAAGTCTTATTCCACCACCATTGATGTTGTCAATTCTCTGACAGCTGGAATTTTAAACATTTGTGCAGAGAATTGCTTTGTTGACGTGCATAGAGCTAATTAAAGTAACAAACAGTCTCCTTTCTGAGGAAGGCCCCTCTGCGTGTTCACTCCCTCATGGTTGAGAATATTGAGCTTTTGAGTGGAGATGACAGATCTGAATTAGGCAGAAGAGGGAAAATGTGTCTGATATGCTGGGAGAAGAGGTGCCTTGGAGCTGCCTTCGACAGTCTGAAGTGTCTGTGGGGAAAGGCGTTTTGCCCTCTTATTCCCTTTGATTGAATCTGAATTCCTCTTCCTTTTTTAGTGCCCAAAGCCATGTAGTATAAATTGACTAAACCGCACTGATTCTCATCTGCATCCTATTGCTCTTTGTAGGGTGCAGGTGTTGAGATAGTCAAGGGCGATCAATGGGGTATTTTGCATCTTAGGTGAATTTCTATTTAAATTTTCCTGTTCATTTCACTGTTGATTGACAACTTAACATTGTGATTGAGATGTCCTGGCTGAACCATGCTCAAGAACAACTGTGTGTCCTCTTTGTTTGACACTCACATGTACAGTAGCGATAGTTTGACTGTGACTGGCATTCCATCTGATAAGCTTGCTTTGTTCAGTTGCCAGCTTCAAGCCACAACAGTCAGAGTGTAGCATGACCCCTGATGTGCTGTCATTGCTTAATCTGTGAAGTGTCACAAGCGTCAGTGAATTGTGTCGTGATTTTTGTTTGTCTGTTTGCTACTGTTCAACCCAGTACTTGCATGCAGTGTTCTACGTGAACAGATATAGGCTAAACCACTTCCAAAACACTACAATGCAGGACACCATTGTAGTTCACTCTCCCACCTCTCAGCGCACTGCAACCCAACACTGTACTATGAGCCTAATGAACCTCCTTTGGTGGCCATGTCTTTGATTTGTAAAACTTGTCGACAGGGAAGATGAAAGAGAACGAGAGATTCTTCTTCAGTGGGGTTTTAGTGGGCTGTTCCTCTGAAGGATGACGCTTCAGAGAGGGAGGGACTCAGGAAGGGAAACCTGCTGATGCAGGAGCCCGAACTGAATCTGTCAGATACTCTGGGTTTCATCCAAGTCTGTAGCTCACTCCCTTAATGTACCGTTGCGGCCCTAGTACGGCTGAGATGCTCAGGCTAAAGGCATCGCTCACGAGAATCCAGCTGCACGCTTCTGTGTTGTGTCCGCTCCCTCAGAAACACTGTTCTATTCACTCAGACTGTTATCCCTCAGGCAATGAGAAAACATTATCTGTGTGTGTTCAGCAATAGGGTAGCTTGGAGAAGCACCGATGAGAGCTAGGATTATGTCCCATATTTGGTTTTCCTACATAAAGAATTAATGTCTTACAAACCCCAATTCCAAAAAAGTTGGGACAGTATGTAAAATGCACATAAAAGCAGAAAGCAGTGATTTGTAAATTCTCTTTTTCATATATTTAATTGAAAAGAAAAGATATTGAAGGTTTTACCTTATCAACTTTATTGATTTTAGTAAATATACGCTAATTCCACATTTGATCCCTGCAACACGTTCCAAAAAAGTTGGGACTGGGGCAAAAAAAAAATTACTCTGAAGTTAAAAAAAACTTCTTGGAACATTCCATAGGTAAACAGGTAATGCTATCATGACTGATTATAAAAGGATATCAAAAGACTCTTGATATCTTATTTTCAGGTACTCTTACAAGTAATACTATATCACTCTAGATTTGAATGGATCTCTATGGGAATTGGGTGGTGGGACTAGATTAAGCTGTAAATTACACGGGAATAGTATGGAACCCATGATTGGCTAAATGGCTCTAAGTCATCAAGGGTCAGAGGTATCAAACAAGCCTCAAACCATCACTTTGCTGCCAGATATGCAGTAGATATGGATGGATCACTTTAAGGGTTGTTTCTCCTGACTCATTTTCCTATTGAACTCTATGGAAAACCTTGCTTGAATTGGAATCAGAATGCTCATTTTATGTGTTATTGTGTTTGTGGTTGTCTGTGTCTTGTGCTTTTTGTAAGACATTAAATCTGATCACTTGAAGGTGCTTCATCTCCAGATATGGACGCCAACTATGGCGGGGGCCTGTTGGACATGGTGAAGGGGGGAGCCGGCAAGTTTTTCAGCAACTTTAAGGACAACATCAAAGATACCCTGAAAGACACATCCACCAAAGTCATGCACCAAGTGGCAACGTAAGTTCCTGCTGTTTCCTGTCTGTCTCTCTCACAATTATTTTTCATCTGGTATGCAGCTTTGACTAGCTGGATGGTAAACCCGGGTTTGATGAACAGATGGACTTGTGTCATTAACCCTGGTGTGTGGCACCCTGAATCTGGCCACCTAATCATCTCTTGACAACTGTTTGGCTATGTAATCCCTTGCATTATATATCTGTAAGGAGCACCTCTGATCATATCCAGGAGAATGAAACAGGAATCCACCCCAGTACTCTGGCTGGCATGCCCACGTTGACTAGCATGACCAATACAGCTACTGAGGCCAGTCTAGATAATTTTTGGCTGGATTAGTTGCATGCAGTGTTCAGTGAGAGTTCGGATGGCAGTGAGAAAACAGTGTCATTGACCTGTAAGGATAATGTTCCACCTGAGGCCCCTAGGCATTTCTCACTTGAAATGTGAGATGAGATTTTAATGAAACTCATCTGTTTGCTCAATTTGTTAGGGCCAAAGAGTCAACCCATCATTACATTATAATCACTTAGCAGGTGCTTTTATATAGAGCGAAGTCCAGAAGTGAGGAATATCAGTGTAACTTTCGGGAATACAAAAAATATGTTATCGCCAAAAAAGCACCGAGGTCCATTTATAAAAGACTTGGATTTTGTCACAAGGAGGAAAACAGGTTTATCTGACTCCATTAGTTTCAAAACCTGTAACATGGAAGTTTGTGGAATACGGGTTTGCATATATGCACATTGACTGGGGGGTACTTCTATGAAATAATGGGTGGCAAGACTCTGTACCCCGGAGAGTGAGACTATCCACTGCTGCTAGGCATTCATGTAAGTGTTCTCTGACGCTAAGACCTTCTATCCTAGGAGGTGAATGTACTACGCAGCCGGGAATCTTGCAATTCATATTTCTGTGCCATGAAGAAGCATCTTTAACCTGAAAAATAAGTATATCCAGGTAGCAAAACCAGCAGCAGCTATCCCAGTGAGCCCTAACTAAGATTATTCCATGCAGTTAGTAAGACTATCTGAATATCCAAGACCATGACCCCTGTATTATTATATGAAATAACCAGAGGATCCATCTGGACCCTGACCAACAGCTATCCCGGAGCAGCTGAACATTCGGTTAGTGAAACTAACAATATGCCCAGTGAGTGACCCATTAACGGTGTTACCCCAAAACCGCATATGAGACTAATACAGTGATTTGTTCTTGCAGAGATGCACACCCCGGTTAGCGTGTAAAGGTGAAATAGGAAAAACTATGGCACAATATGGCAGTTAGAAATAACCAAGGATAGGCAGTTTCAATGATGGTAAAGGGTAAACATTTTATTAAAGGAATTTATTTATTTAAGACATTTAAAGAACCCTATGCTATATGAAAAGACATACAATACAAGAAAACTCAGACAAAGGAAAGCAATACAAAAAGGACTATGGTACCAGGAGAACTGTTCTTCTTCCAGGAAGAGAGAAACTCCCGCATAATCTAGTGATGATAATAATAAGATGCTTTATACTACGGTACATTATCTTATGATTTTAACCATCATTTCTCTAGATACCTTTCTGTAGAGGTCCAAGGTGGTGGCTTCTGCATTTCAGTTGATATTATTCCACCAGTCCACCACAGTTATCATCCTCAGTTGTTTACATGCACATATATTGCCTTCTTTCAGTCCAGAATGTAGGTATTTGTTTTAGCCAGGTTCCCGTCTGACCAGGGGTGCCTGTGGGGGCTTTTCACGACATGTGAGCAGACCTTGTCCTGGCCATCTGTTTACCACACTATGACACATTTGGAGGGTCTAGGTCATCCAGTCCAAATGTTGTTGATAGGGGTAATCTTGTTCTCATAAAAAGGTTGTGAGGTTGTCCCAATTTCCTGATGATTGCATTGACTGTTCTCTCAGCTTTATGATCTCTGCTGTTTGTGGCTCATTGTTATAAAATTGCACCTTACATAATCAATATGTGTAATGTTAACCTAACAAATATGTATTATAACTAAGGAAAGTACCACTAGACTGATATCCTATCTTTACACAGCTATAACTAAAAGACAGGTTATCTTAAAGGGGTCAGCGGAGCCAGGTGCAATCTGAAGAGGTGAGTCTTCAGACTGTGTTGGAATATGAGCAAGATTTCTGCCGTTATGACTGTAGTGGAAATCTAATTTCACCACCGGGGGGGTGGGGGGGTAGAACAGACAGGAGGAAGTGCAGGTATGCAGGGAGGGGTTTCCCAGAGGTAGCAGAACAGAGGGGTCTGGTGGGTGTGCAATGTCTAATGATATTTTGAAGATATAACAGAGCTGTCCCTTTAGCTGGTTTTTAATTTGATAGGAGCTGATATAGGTAGCCAGTGGAGGGAGATGAAAAGGGGAGTGACATAGCTGAGTCTGGGGAGGTTGTAGGTAAGATGAGCAGCAGCATTCTGGATGAGGGAAGGAGGGAGTTGCAGTAGTCCAGGCAGGATCTGCACACCCGACAGACTGCCATGATGTTCTCTGAGAGGGACAGTTTGACGTGAAGTACCACTCCAAGATTTCTGGCAGATGAAGAGGGTGATACTGTGGTGCCATCAAGGATGAAGGATAGATCAAGTAAGGGGAGAACTTAGTTGGAAAGTAGAGAATTAGAATTTTGAATTAGAGAATTTTAGCCCAATTGAAGTCGATGATTTGACAGCCAACTTGAGATATCTTGGAGGCAATGTATTGGACCAATGTATTGGGGGGGGAGAGTTGTGTGTCATCAGCATAGGAATGATAAAACAGGGCCAAGGACTGAGCCTTGGGGGACATTTGTAAAGCATTCCTAATGTCTTGAAATAACACCCTCTACCCCCTCAAAGCGACCTGGAAGCAGCGACAGTCGAGCTACGAACCAAACCAGTTGAAAGCCATCATGACTATGCCATGTTGTCAGTGTGTGTTTCAAATACAAAAGGTAAATTAGACTTGCCTTTTATACTAATCCGGGTTTCACAGGACAGATCAAGCAGGCATAATTTATATTGGCATATAAAGCTATATATATAAAGATATATATATATATATATATATATATTTAAAGCTCACGTATAGTTAAAGATGTGACCAATTTCAAAATATCCATGCATTAAAGATTTAGTAGACTTAATAAAATAACTAATGATGAAAGGCAGAGACTTTACAGAAAGCCAGGGAAGAAAGAAGATTGAACTGGGTTCGGGTCGTGGAATGCCGTTCTGCGCAGTCGCGCCTCTCTGGCCACACAAAGAAGGGTCTGTGTGGGCCTGACAGCAAGCAGGCCCCAGAGGCCTCTGCTGTCCCTCAACCTCCATCAGAAGATCTAGTCCCAGCGTGTCACTTCAGAGAGAGGCACTGCACTCCCATTCCTGCATTATTCATGATGGCTTCTCATGCCAAATTTCTACTGCATTTGTTTTAGCACAGCGCATGACGTGTAACCAAAAACCCCATATCCCTGTGTTTATGTTCAGTTAATTCTGTGTTTCTGCTAGAAAGTTCCCTGCACCTGTTGTAAGATAGTATTTAAAAGAAGAGAAACTAAGGGGAGGTGTTCAGACTTCCAGCCAGAGGTATCAGTGACACGCTTCAGCTTAAAAAAACGGTTATGTGACAAGAGTAACAATAAAGTTATGCTACAGTATGCACTCTTTCATCACATGCCAGAAAGTGCATGTTGTAGCAAGTTAAGTCATATAGTAGCTTTGTTGTTTACATATTCACAAAACTTTGCTGTTGGTGGGTGGATTACTTAGAAAATCTAATACGGTACTGCTACAAATTACATTAATTAGTCATAATAAATGGGTCAGCAGTAGTTTTATTCTGCCAAAAGGAATTCCACTGTGGTTTCCAAATCTTATTGAGGATACAAACGCTTTTTTCAGAACTATAATTAATTCCTGTATGGCTATATTTTAACATAACTTTAACATAACATTTACACTCTAGCTTTCTCCAAAGAAAGTACTGTCAAGCTTATTAAGACAAATGTTTGACATTCAGACTTCCATCCATAAATGTATTACTCCACATGGATTTATCCATGTGTAATATGTATGAAAGAGACGTATGCATCGTGTCACACCATTTACCTCATGTCCCAGAGCATCACAGGGATTCCATGCATGTCATGACAGATCACAGGAAGTGGGAGAAGTCAGTGGACCTAAACACTGACTGGATTTCTGCCCCTGTTGGTGGATTGTGATTCTGCTCAGTCCAGCAGAGTGGAGCATGTGGGTTATTCAGGTCAACCTGGGGTAGCTTACTGACATTGAGAGGGATTAAAAATAGCAGACCTGCCCAATGGGAAGGCGGCTTTGAAGGGATCCCTTAATAGCCACAGGCATGTCCCATATCCACTGTCTGCCGTGTGGATAAGTGAATGCGCAAAGCTTCACAGATACTCTCAAAGGATACTGTATCTGGGAGGGAGAGTCATGTGATTTTTTGTGTACTGCATTCCAACCATGCTGGGAGCAATGGAAGTGTCTGAAGTCTGTGTATGCATGTGTGCATATGCATGCAGACCTGTGTAAATCATAACATCAAGCCTCTTTGAGCCCAGACTCTTAGTGTCATCTGAATGAGGGTAGCCAGCAAAGGGCTATGATTGTAGATCAGGAACTTGCGGTAATACTGTATTTGAAATTTACTGCCATTAAAATGTGACACGTCTCTTCTGAGTAAATACCAAAGCAGTGCGCACGTTAGGTTAAAATAGAGCAGTATTCCAGTGAGCGCCTTTTGAAGATTGCTTACTGATGCGGTCTTACCAATCCTTAACAGCTTAACAGAGCTGCTCTATCTCTTGCATAATGAAGCATAGGATCGCCTCAGAGATGCATTGCTCACAGCCTTTACAACAGACAGAAGAACACAGTCACATAACTCTTCTTATTTTCCTTCCAAAACTACAACCTCTTACAAGTTACATTGTCTTCACTTTTGTTACTTCCGGAATCACTTCTGTGGGCTTGTCAGAACAAAATATTCTGATTAAACAGAATATGTCAGGAGCACAATGTAGGACTGGCTTGTTCATGGTTTATGACACAATATAGTATGATATGACTGAAGACTAAAAATGTCTGCCATTTACTGAACAGAATATATGGCTATTTTCTTTACAGTTGTACAAAAGGAGAGCTGGACATTGCCTATATCACCTCCCGAATCATAGGTAAGTATACGCTTGACCCCTTATGCTCTACTGAGGTTTGTAAGAAAGTTAGGCTATTTGATAATGCTTTCGATTTGCTGCATGGCTGCTTGCTGGAATAAGTTGTCTGAATTGATCACTGGGACATCTTCTGATCTTGGTGAATAGGTATTTGTGGCAATGATGTAGGAGATGTTGGTTTATGGAATTGACAGTAGGCCCGTTGGTTTTCACACTAGCCTGCCTCAATATGCAAATCAGTTTTTAACCATTTTGCGTTTAGAGTGAATCTTGGCCCCTAGTTTTAGTCTGGTACCTTAAGCTCTATGTGTGCTCAAAGCATCATTTTTTGGAATAAGCACATTTCTAAGAAGGAGGCATTTTAACTGGGACAGGAGTCCCCTGCCAAACCTGGCCGTGCAGAGGCCTGTAAGGCAGCCACTGGATCCCTGTGGCATTCTGGGAGGTGTGGCTGGAATTTGACACCCCAGTGACTTACATCATCAATGTCCAATCTGTACCGTCAGCCTTCATTACCTCCAGTTACCGGTAAAAGGTTATTAAAGTGCATTATGAAGTGATTACCCTTTTGCGATGACTCACTCAGGGTCTTATTATGGGATGTTGGCTCCTCCTCTTCACATGAGCTTGATTTAGCTCATCATCCTCTTCAAACCTTGAACTTACACCCTTCTGCTGTCAGTCAGCCAGGGTTCAGGGTTCACACAGGAGGTCCTTGTCTGTTATTTTACTGCAATATTACTTCATTCTATTGATGTGAATGCTTGGGTGGCACAAATAGTGAGCTGCTATGTGTATCAATTTGTATTTGTACACAATGCAGCTCCGTGCTCCACCGACTCCATCCTCTCATTCCTAAATGCAGAGGCTGGGGTGATTTACTGCTGTGGTGTCAAAGATCCTCTCTTTTCCCCGGCAGTGATGTCATACCCGGCAGAGGTCGTAGAGATCAGCTACCGGAATCACATTGAGGATGTTCGCTCCTTCCTGGACTCCCGGCACATGGACCACTACACAGTCTTCAACCTATCCCAGAGAAACTACCGTGGGGCAAAGTTCTCCAACAGGGTGAGGGCAGCCTGTCATGACGTGTCCGCAGACTTCGATATGGGTGGTCTGGTTCACGAGTTTGTCCTGGACCTGTGGAAGACACAGATAAAAAAGATTATGGTTTGAATTTAAACACCTTATGAAATGAAATACTGTTGACAGGCTATTGGGTCGTTTCTCCAAAATGATGTTATAGGATACAGGGGCCTTGGTTGGGTACGGTAAGAAAATGAGGCACTTTGCTCTCTACTCTTCTCTGACTTACCATGGTGAGTCTGATACTCTGAGAGCTTTGCTCCTGGTAGGAGCTCTCATTAGCTTTATCTTGCTGGTTCTCTGCTGGGATTTTTTCATTGGTACACCTCAGGCATATACTCATATACTCCATGTACAGTGCAGTCCGTAATTATTTGGACAGTGACACAATTTTTGTTGTTTTGGCTCTGTACTCCAGCACATTGGACTTGAAATGGAACAGTGACTATGAGGTTAAAGTGCAGACTTTCAGCTTTAATTTGAGTGTTTTAACATCCATATTGGGTGAACCCTGTAGCAATTGTAGTTATTTTTATACATAGTGTCCCCCTCCCCCATTTTATGGACCAAAAGTAATTGGACAAATTAACATAAACTTAAATAAAGTCATCATTTTAAATATTTGGCTGCATATCCTTTAGCATGCCATGACTTCCTGATGTCTGTGACCCAAAAACATCAAAAGACTCTTGATATCATATTTTCAGGTACTCTTACAAGGGATACTATAACCTCTGCATTTGAATGGATCTCTATGGGAATTGGGATTAGATTTCTCCTGACTCATTTTTCTATGGAAAAATAAGTCAAGAGAAACCACCCTTAAAGTGATCCATCCATACCCACTGCTTATCTGGCAGCAGAGTGATGATTTCAGGCTCATTTGATGCCTCAGACCCTTGATGACCTATAGCCATTTAGCCAACCATATGTTCCACACTATTCCCATGTAATTTACCGTTTAATCTAGTCCCACCCCATAATTCCCATAGAGATCCATTCAAATGCAGAGAGATATAGTATCCCTGTAAGAGTACCTGAAAATAAGATATCAAGAGTCTTTTGATGTTTTTGGGTCACAGACATCAGGAAGTCATGGCATGCTAAAGGATATGCAGCCAAATATTAAATATGATGACTTTATTTAAATTTATGTTAATTTGCCCAATTACTATTGGTCCCCCATAATGAGTGGGTGGGGGGGGGGGGGGGGGCTATGTATAGAAATGGGTATAATTGCTACACGGTTCACCTGATGTGGATGTAAAAACCCTCAAATTCTGCTGACTCAGTCTCAGCAGGGTATTACGTGAGTCGTTGCGCAGCGGTGACTCCTCTGAGCTTGTTGTGTGAATAAAGGTGGTGCTTGGCTGTTAGTTTGTTTGAGTATACACGTCATAATGCACACCCTCCTGAATTGATGGAGGATGTTGCACTGAAGGGACAGGACTCCAATTATAATTCAGACATTCCAGATTGGGGGGGGGGGGGGGGGAGGAAAACAGGGAATAAAAAGGAATAACAGTTCACACAGGATCTCTGTGTGTGCATTTGTGTGCGCGTACGTGTGTGCATGTCCGCGCGTTTGTGTGTGTGTATGCGAGTGTGCATGCATGTGTGTTCGCGTGCATATAGCACATATGTGTGCTTATATACGCATTTTATGCCATATTTATATATATATATACGCGCACACACACACACACACACACACACACACACACACACACACACACACACACACACACACACACACACACACACTTTAGCTTTAGCCTGCAGCTGTTCTGTCTAATGGTATGCCTTGAGGGATAATACATTTTTTCGAAACACTAATGGGTTTCCTCCTTCAAGTATAGTCAGGTTTTCCTCCCTAACTATTGTCTGTTTTGCTGTTTTGCATATTGCATATACATGTATGTCATACCGTGATAATTTAAAACTACGACTCACTGAGCCCACTCGCTGGACCAAATTGATAGGAGGCTTCGGTCTTCCCTCGGCCTTCACTCACAGTTTTTCTTCGTAGTTTAACGACTGAAAAGAATCCCGCAGAATCCGATCCAGGATGTTTAACATTACATTCGCAGATTCCATTTTCTTCCAACTGGAGCCAAATTAAATGGAAAAAGCTGCCTTTTCAAAAAGTGAGCTAGTTTTGGCTAACGTCAGCTAGCTAAATCACGTTAGCAATTAGCTAGCTAGCTGAGGTAAAATGATAAAAAGGCCTATGTGTGCCCTAATGATAAAAAAAAAAAGATAACGCTACAACACCGATACAATTTTTTACTAGTTACAATATATACAAATCACCGCCGACAACGCCACAACCATAAAAATTTTATAAATCGCTCTCTCTCTCATACAGTAACACACTAACGCCTCTACTACGAACAGGGAAAATTGACGGGTAGGATGATTATATCTTGCTGGACAACTGAACTCCTGTTCTGGATGGTTAGACATTATGTCAGTCATCAGGACGAGAACACGCACAAGAACACGCATGATTGAAATACTTTAGTGAGGCAGTGCTTCACAGATGGGCTCAAAAACGCATCATAATCCACAATTATCCAATCATGTTTTATAAGGTCCCCCATTGATTTCCAATGGTCTAGTGAAGCAGTCAGATACTGTGCTTCACTGAAGTTCCTTTTAAAAGTCTAAGGGTGGCGCTGTTTTTCACGATACAAGGCACATTTTTTAATCAAGGCACTTTTTTTTTAGCTTCACAAGGGAAATGGTAGTTGTGGTGATAATTCAATATTAAATAAAGATGTGTTGTGTGTGCTATGCATGTTCATTTTTTTAATTTTTTTTTTTTTTTTTTTGGGTGAAGCACTGCTTCTCCTGTTGTCTTAGAGAAACCTCCTCTGGTGTATGTGTCTGCCACAGTGACATCCCTAGAGTAGAGCGGAGAATGAAGCTGTTTTGCAGGTTGATGGCTTATAGGAGTGATGTGATGTGTCATGTGACTCATGCCCAATCTCTTCTTGCCAGGTGTCAGAATGTAACTGGCCTGCCCGTCAGGCTCCCAGCCTCCATAACCTGTTTGCCGTCTGCAAGAATATGCACAATTGGCTCAGACAGAACCCCAAGAATGTCTGTGTGATCACCTGCACGGTAAGAGGAGAGGAAGGCGAGGCGCGTCTCGCCCACTGATGCTCTGTCTTCTGCCCAGTGTGTGAAATCTTATACTGCACGAGAGTTCGCAGAATGTGGTGCACTCTAAGTGAAGCACAGTTTGGCGCATGCCTGTTTTCCATTTCTTGAGGTTAGATTTTACGTTTCTGACCATTATTCCACTGGCAAATCAAGGGCTAAGTAAAAACACATGTTGCACTCCGTTCCAGTAAAAATAAAGAATTGTGGATGTTTTCTGTCAAATGGAAGGCCTTTTTAAAACTCTTAATTATTGGCACTTCTGGCCAAACCAAGCTCATAATGAAGTGGGATGAAGAACTGTGTTTCTCCTGCAGTTCTAATTTTGCCCCTTAAAATCAGTCCCCAAAGCTGTTATAAACAAGCTTTGTTCAGAGCAATAATGCAATGGTAGGAAACCCCATCCAGACCCCATATCCCCACATAGCCTTCAAATGGGCTGTTTATAACTGTGGAAATATTTATTTAACAAAGACTGCTCAAAAGACCCATTGATGGAAATTCTGCCTGGTCCAATTTCATGTTTCAGTTCAGCAAATGTAAGTTTACAACAAAATTACAGAAGTTGGCACTGTATCTCAAAACTCAGAGGTTCATGTAGCTGCGTGGCTGTACGTACAATTTAACTGTGAGTGGGAAATATGATGGGCTTTCTATCAAGTCGCTTGTTTTCATTTCATTGCAGCGCATAATATCTCATCTCTTGTTTATACCCATGTACGTTGAATTGTCAACGTCTCAGTTTTGGTTTAAGAAATGAAGCTGAGTGCGGTTAAACGATCTTCAGTACGCTCTGTCCTTCCCCCTTAAGGATGGCCGAGCCCCCTCAGGTGTTCTGGTCTGTGCCATGTTCTGCTTCTGTCACCTCTTCTACAACCCGGTCCCTGCCATGCAGCTGCTCAGCGCCAAGAGACCCGGATCAGGCCTGTGGCCCTCGCACAGGAGGTAGGGCCACGCTCTGTGCTGTACTGCTGAGCCAACTGAGACTGTCCTTTCTGTCCATTATGAGGGTGTGTCAAATTAGTTACCAACATGGGAGTTCTTTCTTGTGTCTTTTTTCTATACAATGCACATTAAATTACTTATAAGGAGTTTTTTTTTAAAACAAACACAAATGCACCAAAGAAAATATTATAATATGGGACATGAAAATTCTAAAGCTGGATATCTCAGGGTGGTTCGTGCATGGAACATGGCCATGGGTGCAGACAGAGGGACATTGAAAATCGGGGTAGGAATTGGATATATACAGCCCCGGGTTGAGCGGCAAATTAAAAAATAAATAAATGCAGATAAGGTTGGCAGTTGTCACTCACATTCCTCAATTTTTCTGTTTGTTTATAAAATCCCACCCGAATTTGGTATGTCCAATTTGCGAACGATGTACAAGCGTGCCCATATACGCCTCCTGCTGCCTGCTCGGGAGAGTGCAGATATCTTGCAGTTCTCCTCTGAAACACGCGGTGCCAGCCAGCTGCTTCTTTTCACACCGCAGCCACAGGTCGCGTGAGGTCGCGCACGTGCAGAGCAGGGGCAGGGGAGGCCCAATCATACGCGTGCGCAGAGAGCGAGCCGCGGGCGCCCGCACGGCCAACAGGTCGCTCGACCTTGTACGGGCAGACTGCCAGAGGAGTAGCGCACCTTACGCAGTCATAGGCATGCGTTTGGGCATGTCATTACACTGAGAATGAGCGAGTGGTTTATCAGGACGTGCCGGGTTGGGTTTAATGCAGGGCGGTGTCTTGGCACCTGTATTGACTGCTTGGACTGTAATTAGAACACATAGCTACTCTGCTGGCAATGTTATAGGTTTTGTCTTGGCAAACAGAGTTTTAAGAAAGAGCTGTTGTGTGAGTTTTTTTATGAACAAAACCAAACACAGGCTGGATAACAGCCAGGAAAATGTTTGCCAGCTCTTAACCTTGTATGATTTTGGACAGCAGAAAATCCCATGCGGTAATGAAAAGGTAAAGAAAAGGAAATAGGCAGCATCTGTGACTGCAACATAAATTGATATTTTTTGTGCACACAAGAGAAATGCCTACAGAACGATGATGGAGCAGATGCACAACATTGCTTTTGATTGTTCAGCCTGTGCGTGTATGTAGTCTCTGTACAAGGTCGTAACCATTTTTGTTTACACACATTACTGATTATAAAAATGGAAAATGAATGTGCAGTTGCTTGTTGAAAGTATTATTTTTATATACAATAGGTGAATCAGCTGCAGGCAACACATTACAAGTCGAAAAAATTACATCAATTACAAGCTTTTCTGTTTATTTTGTATATCCATTGCGTGTCCAAAAGCTGCAATAAAATGTGTTAAAAAATAATATTAGA
>CM056377.1:99582242-99622242 GCA_029718625.1 Synaphobranchus kaupii | reverse complement strand
TGTGTTCTGAGACACGACTCCTGGTGTTCCACAGACCCCGGCAGGGACAGCCGCCCGGGTCAGGCCAACCAGGAGAGCGAGCCGTCCGACGACGAAATGCTGTCCCTCTCCAGCCAGCAGAGCAACACCAGCAACGAGAAGCCCGGCAGCACTCAGGCCACGCCCAAAGGGGCCACAGTGCCCGAGGTTCAGTCCCCCGCGGCCCCTCCCCCCGCCGAGGACGTCGACCTGCTGGGGCTGGACGGGGACGTGGGGGGCGTGGTCTGCTCCTCCCCCCAACCGCCCACCAACACCGACCTGCTTGGCGACCTGTTCGGAACCGTCCCGCAGCCGGGCAGCGGCCCCGCCTCTGCCCAATCCACTCCCCGGAAAACCGCACCCTCCTCCTCCTCGCCCTGCCCGTCGCCGCGCTCCGCAGACGGTAAGTCCGCTGCTTTCCTCCGTTTCCGTGGGAAACGGGCGGTTCCGGGCTGCGCCGAAACACAAGCGTGACTTCCTCTTAATTTGTCTCCGTAGGTTTTGATCCTTTCGGGTCAGGATCCAGCCCCAAACCCCAGGACTTTATGGGCTCGTTTTTAGGGCCAGGTAATGTGGGGCAGCCGGACTCTTTCCTGCATGTGGCACGGTCACCATCACCCGCCATGCAGAATGCAGGCATGGGTAAGGCATGCAGCTGTGCAGCTTGCTGCCATCCAACATGCAATACATGCGAATGAAGCTTCCTACAGGCTAGAGTGCATTCCTGCGGTCCTGCTATGTAATGTGTGCCGGGAGGGTGTGTGCATGTGCAACTTGCTCTTTCAGGTGTGGTTTGAATACAACATTCCAGCCCCAGCAGTGCATCTAGTAGCTCATGAGTGCATGAGAGTTGTCTGTCACCTCAGGTTAAACCCGCCACTAATTGTGTTCTCGCCCGCCTAGGACGCAATTCTCCAGTTCATCCCACCGCACCCTCTGTCAATGTTAAGCAGCAGAACGCAATGGGGGGATGGGAGCGGAACAAGCCTGCAGCTTCAGGTAATACATGAACTCTGTGCCTGTTTGTCCAGAGTCCACTTCAGAACTCGCAGACAATCTGAAGGGACTGCTGTGACATCACTGTTCATTGGGATCCAGCTCAACAGTGACCTCTTGTGGTGTGGTCCTCAAACAGAAAATAACAAAACAATAGCAGGCTGCACACTGTTAAACCTGAAAGTGGCATGGTTTAATGTTGAAATGATTGACTAAAAGAAAAGTGAGGGGGGAAAAAAATCCTCTTTGGATATTTTATTTTTTCAAACTGTACTCCACTGGTGAGTACCTAAAACATATTTGTGTCTGGCTCTGCTTTCCTCTATGTATCCGCAATGGTTTTGAGACTATAATGTAATAATGTGTATTGCAATTTTTCAGTGTAGTGGTGCTTATTTCAGTTTTTGGCTCCTTTTCTCCAGTAGGCTGTCATAGCTACATCCATTACATGGCAGTGACCAAACTGCATTGTGGGTATTTCCACACAGGAGGCTTTGGAATGGGCAGCAGATCAGCCAGCACCAGCCCCACAGGCTCCATCCACAGCACACCCACGCACCAGCCTAAACCCAACACACCGGACCCCTTCGCTGACCTCGGTGCTCTGGGGACAAATCTGGGAGGTGAGGGGCAGAAGCCCACCCCCCGTTTCTCTACCTGTAAAGCCTGCACATCCACCCCAAAGTCTGTTTCTTTCTCTCGTTTAGGCAATCAGTTAGATCAGGGCTCCCCAATATTAACCCGAAAGGGCCAATGTGGGTGCAGGCTTTTGTTCCAACCAAGCAGTTACACACCTGTTTCTACTAATCAACCGCTAGAGTGTTTGCTAAGGACCTTGATTAGTAGAATCAGGTGTGTTGCTGCTTGGTTGGAACAAAAGCCTGCACCCACACCAGCCCTCACTGGATACGATTGAGGAGCCCTGATCTAACTGATTGCCTAAAGGAGAGAAATAGACAGACCTTGGGGAATACACAGGCACCCAGTGTATGCTGGTTTTTGCTGCAACCACAATTGCAATCCCAAAATTTCAACGTGGGACCTTTATTCTTCATTGCATGCACATCTGATTCTGACATAATGTCCCTTAACCTCTTGGCGCAGATGGCAAATTTCACCTATTGCTCTGTTTAAGGCTTTATAACTCCAGGTGTGAGCATCACATAAACTTGGTAAATGGCTTAAATGAAAGAAGACAGATGTACCATTTACAATACAAACTTAGATTTGTTTATTTTCATAAATTAAGTCAAAATAAAGTGCCACAAATGCAAAGAAACTTTGGAGAAAAAAAAAATTAAAATAGTTTTTTTTTATTTTGCTGAGAGCTACATAAGTGAAATCGGTAATATATATACATTTCCTGGATCATAATCTCCATGTCCACAAGTTTTGCAAAATCTGAGGATGATATGCAGAACTACTAAAGGTCTATGATGCAAAATATAGCAGTGTATCCTGTTGTCCATTAGTGTCTCCAAATCTATCCAAATGGCTAAATTGTGCACTGCTGCAAATAAAAAAAAATTATGATATATTTAACTACAAATCAACAGTTTGGGCTCATAAAACTCACTTTTGCATAATTTCCAAGTGAGAATTATATATTTTCAGCAGTATAGGGGGGTAGATATCTATGGGTGCAAAACATGTCATAAAATGAATAAAATTAGTTTTGTACATTATAACGCATACACATTTGCTCCCTCTGGTGGCTTAAGATAAAAAACATTGATATCACAGTGTTACATACACCTAAATATGTTGCCTAATCATTCACTCTTGTACCTCAATAAAACATCACTTGTCCCTGTACTCTACAGTATGTATACTTTTGTCCTGGGATTGCATTTTTCTGTATTCTTTTAATCTTTTAAGTTTTCCTATTCATAATGACTCCAAGGAAATTTTTACCTTAATCTACCACATATCAGCGCACAGTAAATTGGAATGAGCATTTGTCATGCCCTAAGAGACTCGTATACGCCATAGCCTATATTATGTATGATAACATGAACATAAAATAGTTTTCCACCATCTGTAAAATGCTGCCAAATGTTCTATCTTCAATGAACATCGGTAGCCTACTTCAAAAATACATTTAGCTAACGATTGCACTACAGTATGTGAAATGCACTCAAAATGCGAAAATAACAACAGGGCTATCAAACATATTGGAAAGACAGTGCTCGAGTGGAAACACGAACGTACGTATGTAGCCAGCGAGACCAACGGTATTTTAGACGCAAAAATACTTACATATCGCAAAAGGGAAATTCCCCTGCATAAAGCGTATTGTATATCGCTTGCGTAATACTAGACAGTTAAAACGAAAACTGCCGTTACGCTGGGCTGTAGTAAATTGCTCACAGCACCCAAAAAGACTTGGCATATACCGTTGCGAAGGTTATAATGTACTCTATTGGATAAAAAAGCCGACAATTAAACCAGAGTGAACTGTAATGCATGAGACAGGCTTACATGGCATGGGGCTATTACGCGGCGACGTTTCAGATAGTGTAATAGCGGTATAAAGTTTTGTATATTTCTCAAACCGATTGTACCAGACAATAAATGACAACTGAATTTTGAAAGGAACATCTCGATGTGTAAAACCAATGGTAGGATTGTATATTTATTTCACATTTAGTAGCATATATTGCTAGTAGAATACATGGTAGAATGAGATAGTACTTTCACAGTTTATTTTGCATTTGAGTGAGCAGGGCTTTTCACGGCTTTTCTGGCATACGATCAGGCTATTGTTGGGTTTATCTCGTTGCTATGACGTTATTCTAACTTTATATGATGAATAAATATATTTATGAACTCAAACATAGATGCTATTGTCCACTATGTCACACATAGGTAGGTATAGACTAGGTGGGGGTTGCTTGATAAATGGACTTGCTACAGGGAAATAGTGGACTTAGAAACTACGTGTTCGGCAGAAATCGTCACGAACCGTCTACCAATAAATTTAAAACACAGAGTTTGTGATTTCCAATAATAGTTCGGCTGCAGTAGCAACGAATGTCTCAGTTGAGCAAAAAAGTCCCGCCTGCGGACCTTCTGCGCGAAGGTGTTTTAAGAGGGTTAATAATCCCTCTAAACACCAAAAGTACCCAATTTAAAAAAATGAAGAGCTTTGTTAAAATTTGTGGGATTCCAATTGTAGTTGCAACTAAATCCAGCATATTTAGTGGTCCCCCAGGGGAGTATTTCACAAAGCGGGATTAAGGAGTTCGTCGACTAACTTTTGCAAAATATTTTGAAGTAACCCAGGCTTTCATCCAATCGGATGTCATCAAATTCATAATATTTACAAACGTTAGCCGGCTAACTCTTTAATCCCGCTCCGTGAAATACCGGCCAGGACTTAGTTTGAGAAACACTGATTACGCAGATTGTACACTGCCTGGCCAAAAAAAAAGTCGCCGTTGCACCCGTCATGCATAGTGCCCACTGTACAAGCCTCTGGAGGCAGTGTTATGATCTGGGGTTGCTTCAATTGGTCAGGTCTAGGCTCAGCAACGTTATGCAGCAATAAAATGAAGTCAGCTGAGTACCTGAATGTACTGAATGACCAGGTTATCCCATCAATAGGCATATTCCAGGATGACAATGCCAAGATTCATCAGGCTCAAATTGTGAAAGAGTGGTTCAGGGAGCATGAGGAATCATTTTCACACATGAATTGGCCACCAGAGTCCTGACCTTAACCCCATTGAAAGTCTTTGGGATGTGATGGAGAAGACTTTACAGAGTGGTTCGACTCTCCCATCGTCAATACAAGATCTCGGCCAAAAATGAATGTAACTCTGGACGGAAATAAATGTTGTGACGTTGCATAAGGTTGTCGAAACAATGCCACGACAAATGTGCGCCGTAATCAAAACTAAAGGCGATCCAACAAAATATTAGTGTGCAACTTTTTTTTTGGCCAGGCAGTGTATTTGGCAGTTTCATTCACTGTGATGCAATTGAAACGAAATACAAAACACAAAAAAAAAAGCTGTTGTGCTCCTGTCGTTCCCCAGGTGGATCAGGTTTCTCCAGCAAGCCAACCACCCCCACCAGCTCAGGGGGAACCGTGCCCCCGATGGGGTCTCCACAGAGGCCCTCTCCCCAGCACGTGGCGGGCGGGGGCTGGCAGCCCGGCACGGGCTTCCCCACGTGGCAGCAGGGCGGGGGTATGCAGTGGCAGCCCCAGCAACAGCAGGCCAAAATGGCTCCGCTGCCCATGCCCCACTCATCCCCACAGAACCGCCCCAATTACAACGTCAGCTTCTCCGGCATGGGCGGGGCTTCCCCCAGCGCCTCTGCGAAGCAGCCGCAGTCCTTTGGTGAGCCTCGGCGAGCAGGCCAAATCTGACTACGTCTCCGGACCGTCTTGTTTGGGACATTCTTTTTTAATTGTTCTCTTGGAAAGTGTGTAATCTATGTATTTTAAATGACCACAATGATTCCGCAACAGACATCAGCAACATTGCAAGTTTGCAAAAGATGTACCATATTATGTACTATGTAGGCAGTAAACGGTTGGGCTGCTAATCCTATTATGAAACTTTTCCTGTGTGTGGATGGGGCCCCACAGTGTGACACAGGGTGGTGCATAATTGGCCTTTGTGCTGCCCAGGCTTGGATAGATTCAGTTGGTGGGATGAATGTGGGTCATTGGGCACCAGCGACTCCCTCTGGGAAAATTGGACACCTACAGTCTGCACAAGCAGCACGTGAAGCTTGCGCAGCTTCATCTCAGTGTCTCCGCTAGCTCATCTGGGGAAATGGGGAGTGAATACAAGCAGTGGCTGATATCATGTGTTGTGGATGCCAGCACCTGCTTATCTGTGCTCTCCTGACGTGACAAGCGATGTTGCAGTGATGAGTGAACTGGGCATTTCAAAGGAAAACAGTACACAATTAAAACACCTAACACATAGTTTTATATGTTGCCAGTGTGAATAATGGGAAGTTTATTTTCTAACAAAGTGCGCTTAAATGTACATATCAGATGCTCTTCCTAGACTATAACTTTTGTAATACCCTTTTGGACATTATGAGACTGCGTAGAAAACTAAAACAAACGTGGTTCCTCCTGATCCTTCATGTTGTGCAGGGACCAAGCCCAAGGTGGCGGACGTTAACTTCGACGACCTGTTGTCTGGACAAGGCTTCGCCGGCGGTAAAGAAAAGAAAGGGCCTAAGACGATAGCGGAGATGCGAAAGGAGGAGATGGCCAAGGGGGTGGACCCTGAGAAACTGAATGTGAGTTTGAATGTGAGTGTGAACATTGGGGTTATAGGAAAGAGGAAGCCTAACAGTCTGACTCCATCCTCTTCCTGTCAGATCCTGGACTGGATCGAGGGGAAGGAGAGGAACATCCGGGCCCTGCTGTCCACCCTGCACACAGTCCTGTGGGAGGGCGAGACCCGGTGGAAGCCCGTGGGCATGGCTGACCTGGTCACTCCGGAGCAGGTCAAGAAGGTGTACCGCAAGGCCGTGCTGGTGGTCCACCCTGACAAAGTGAGTCTAGTCTGCTGTACATCACCTGGTATGGGGCTCCACTACAGGCTTTAGACCTGTCTATACAGTATATGCATGCAGCCAGCGCCGGCCTAAACCATTATTGGGGGGGGGGGTGTTGAAATATAAAAGTGTTTTTCATGTATTAAAATGTAACAGTGGCTAACTTGCCATACTTTCGTTCTTAACAAAATAAGGCACATTAACGCTCAAGCCCTATTTGGAAGTGATATGTTTTACGAGGATGTGGGGTAATGTAATTATTACCGGAGAATCTCCGTTATTTTAGTTCCGTCCGAATCTGGCATGTCAGTAACTTTTGCGGACTGCTCGCACCCGCGCCAGTAAAGATTCCGGCGTATTTTACCTACTGTCAAATGCCCTGTAGCCTATAAATAACCCCACGTTATAGCAATCCCTTGCAAATTGACATGATGGTAAATATTCTGTTATTTCCTGTAACAATATTAGCCTGTTATAAAGTCCAAGACTAATTTATTTTCCATCCTTGACAAAATAAGCCCGGATTATTTTCTGATTAGATGCGCCTTGCTCAGTGTTGAAAATTAAATTGGGGGCAATCAATTGCCTTTAAAATAGTGTTTATTTAAATAAACAAAAATGGCTAAATTTATGACACATGAGAGAGCGATGCAACTCCGATACCTAGAAGAATCTACGCTCGAATTAATGGCAAGGGAGGAGGAGCGCCAATCACAATGACTGCACCACAGCCAGGCGTGGCTAGAAGTAGGCTACAATAGACTTCACAAATACTTTTTAGGCTATTGCAGTCAGTGTTTAACACGTTTGCAGAAATATTTTTTATCTGTCAAAATGACAGATGGCATTTGTATTTTTGCTCGAAGTTTCTAAAAATCTGTAAATGACAGGAAATTCTTGGTTAACGCAACCCCTGGTTGCAGCGAAGATGTAAGGACACATTAGACCAGGGGTAGGGAACCCTGGTCCTGGAGAGCCACAGGGTCTGCTGGTTTTTATTTTCACCTAAAATACAGCAACTACTTAAACCAAAGAAACCAGGTGAGGCGAGTTAACTGTGTAATCAACTGCTTTAATTGATCAATTAAGTGGGGAGTAAACCAGTCAATTTTGTGATCATCTTACGGCGAAGTTAAGATGCGTGTGTAGCCTATTGGCTTGTTTTATGAACTGGAGCAGGTGCTGCACTCCTGGCAGCAGAAAATCCAAATACGTGCGGCAAAATTTAGAAGGGGCGTGCCGGGCGCCAAATTTGCACCCCCGCCAACGTGGCGCTCTAGGCGACCGCCTTGTCGCCTATACTGTAAAGCCGGCCCTCCATGCAGCAAGAAATATGGATCATGTTCTTACTGATTGTCAGGGCTGGTGGGGGGTGGGGGTGGGGGGGGGGGGGCAGTGAGAAAGGACCCAAAAGCAGACAGGACTGAATAAACCAAAGTTTATTAACAGGGGCAAAACAGCAATCCAAAGAAAACAGGCAGGGTAGAAATCCGGGAAGGCACAGCAACAGCACAGAGACAGAGTCCAAAAATCGAAGTCACAGAACAGGCAGGGGTGAAAACCGGAAAGGCACAGCAGAAGTACCAAAACAGAAGCCAAAAATGAGGGTCGCGAGAACACAGGCAAAAGTCCAAATCCAGGGAAGCGTAAAGAAAAGAAAGAAAAGAAAGAAAACAAAGACAGAATACAAAAATAAACTAAAGACAGGAGAAAGACTAGGGATAACAAAAACTGACAGATACTAAGAAAACAGAACAGACAACTCGGGAAGCACCAGGTACTCGAGAGGGAAAGAGGGAAAGAGGGAAAAAAGGCTTGTAGTAACACAGAGGCAAAACATCAGTGACAAACTCGCGAAGAAAAGACTTAAATCACAGGGTTATATACACTGAAGAAGACAGACAAAATGAGAAACAGGTGTGCAGAGGCGGGGAGGGGAGATTGCTCACAGGTGAGCACAATGAAACGATAAGGGAAGCTGATAATACAATTACGAGGGAGCACATACGACGCGGACCGGACTACCACATAACATATAGACTATACATGACCTGGGTCGAAGAAGACCTGTGCACACAACGAGGTAGAGGAATGCGGAAATCAGATGCAGGTGAAGCGAGTAGGGAATCACAGAAAGATATTCAGAGATAGGACAGAAGAAACGAAAGACAGGTGCAGATGGAAACTAAGATTGCATTAGTAAATTAGTAGGTTAGTAGAAACTCTAATTCCCTGACGTGAGTGAATTAGTTGATTAGTATTATTTACAAGTTAGTCATTAGTGTATTAGTAAGAAACCTAATTCTAAGCAGTTAGTAGTGATTAGTAGATTAGTGTTATAAACAAGGGTAATTAGTAAAGAAGGAAGTGAACGAGAGTGGAAATACAGCGAAACCCGAAATCACCAATGTCTCCCGAATAGTGTGACGACGACAGGGAGTGACAGTAATACAAAACATGGAACAGTGAAACCACAAATAATCATAATAAATAAACAAGGTAAAAATTAGAAGAAAAAAAATCAGTCCTGACACTGAATTAATGTCACATGCCTGTTTTTTTGTAAAATAAAGTATATGATATTTAGATATTGATTAACTGTTTCTTTTGACTGCATGTGTTACAATAAAGTCACTCTGCGGCAAAAGCACTCATAATCCTATTCTGCAGAGGTTGTTGAGCAAAGATGATGAGGCTATTTAGCATGCGAGATGTCAAGCGTGGTGAAAGAAATCACAAGAAACGTTGCTTAGCAGGAGAATACAAGCTCGCTCTAAAAACAGCATGGCAATATGAGACAATAGATTATATAATACTGTTGAACAGGTGTTACCACAGAACATGTTGAAGCATGAAAACAATTCTATCTGGCCTTCAATTGAATTGTCTTTGTATATGAGAATGTAGACCTTAGTATTTAAAGGGATTCTAAAAACTTAAAATAACCACAACATATCACAGAGGGATGTATCCACTAGTACACACCCACCAAATGTCTTTTCAAGAGAATGTCAATAGGTATATTAATATACATCTCAATGTCAGCTAATAAACTCAGTCTTGAAAGGAAAGGATTGTAGGGGTGTGGTCTAAATCCATGCCCTCAACCCGAGTGCCATCGATGTCATCCAGCCCTACAGGTTTGAACCACCGAACTATAAGGAATTAATGCAATCAATTCCGAGTAAAATACAGTCTCAAGTCCATGTGAACTTGGACGCATTTTCGACTCCACCCTTTTTTTCAGCATACAGGAATAAATAGCTTTCGATAGACTGAAATTGAACGAGATTGCAATGGAATTGATTCCTCGAGCTTTATTGGTGCTCAATACATACCTTAATAGTCATAAATAACGTGGTCAAAAGCTTATTACGGATTTTCCTTGTCCATCACTTTAACAAACATCTAACAGACCTTCTCTTGTTGCTTTTTTTCCAAGGCCACTGGGGAGCCCTATGAACAATACGCCAAGATGATTTTTATGGAACTAAATGATGCCTGGTCAGAATTTGAAAGTCAAGGACAAAAACCATTGTACTGAAATGTGAGAAAATTCCTGCTGCGTCCCCCTCCTCAATATGATATGTACTGTGATCCCTTTCCTTCTCCCATTGTCACTACTGCAAGGATTCTCTCCCATAGAGATGCTAATTTACAGATTAACGTGTGTAGGTGTGCGAGTGTAAGACTCGCATATACAGTATACCTGGTAAACACACTGAGAGGTGCAGAACTTGTGTTACATGTTCAGCATTCTTAACCTCCAGCAGTGGCAGTGGCACCAGTGGTGCCGATGATCTCTTGAGGTCCAGCCACCATTTTAGCAAGCACCTTCTGAGGACGGGATGGTATAATTATTCAGAACAAAAACACTACACAAGGGGTGGATATTATAGGGATAAATGAGCTGGAATTTGATGAAGGTTACAACTGACTTTACATCAGAGCTGCATTCACATAATGACTACACAAGTATAAGTTTACAGTTCCAATTGAATGTTTTACCACGTCCAGATCATTTACCTTTTGATAAGTAGACCCCCCCTCACTTTTTGAGCTTTTGAAATAGCAATTAATTTTAATGTAATTACATTATTTTTCATCACGCAGTTGTTTTTTCAGAGTAGCGGATAGTACGCTAACAATAAATAATAATCATGTACTGTATTTACGTTACAAATCGTTCATAACAACTTCTCACTGTTCCGATTTTGTCTATAACTCTAGGGTCCTACTGTAAATTCAACATCAGGGAAAGGTATCCAGCAGAATTTGATATACAGTAATGATACTCAGTCATTTTATACGTGATGAAATGACTGTTTCCAGGCTGACTGGGTGCTGTTAGACATTGAACAAATTGCCATGGTAGTTAGTGAAGATAACTTCTTGGCAGGAATGGAGGTCTGTGTTAACTTGCAGGAATCTGTCAAGGCATTATATATGGTGGTTTTCATTTGACACGGATTGCCCCCCATAAGATGGTCCTCTCGTAACCTGTACTGTATGTTACATTACATTACATTAATTTATTTAGCAGACGCTTTTATCCAAAGCGACGTACAGTAAGTGCATACAGAGACATCATCAAGATCACTACAGAACAGACAAGACAAAGCACATCCTTCCCGTAATGTAGCAGCTGTCCCTAGTAATGAACGTTGACTGTAGTTCACAGTAAGCTGTGGGTAAATCAGCTATACTACACTTCTATTCTAAATGCTATTATAATACTAGTATGTGTCACAGGTCTTCTGTTGGGTTTGTAGATTTGCCCTGTCGGCTGTGTGATTGCATGTCCTTTGGTGTTCCCAGCACCTTGGCCCTCAAGTGTCCATGGTAAATACAGCAGCCCTGTAGACTCTCTGTTTCCACCATTCATATCACAAGCAGTATGAGCACTTTGCAGGAGATACAGGACTCACTACACTCTGTACATTGTGTGCTGTACAGTACAGACTGCGCTCACTAACTGAGTCAATTGCCCTCCCCATTTGTAAAAAGTCAGTATGTACAGAAATTGAATGAAGAACGATCTCTTACCACAGCTTTCAAAAAAAGCACAATAAAAGTGGTGTAAGACTTGGCAGTATATTCATTTTAATCTAAAAAAAAAAAGCAAAGATTTGCTGTCTTGCCCTTATTTTTTTTCTCTGCTATACAAATCCCCAGGTTGGAAACAATAGTCTCATTCTATATTCTCCGGAGCATATTTGCATATTTCCACATTTGCTTTTAACAGTTGCAAAGAGGCTACTTATTGAAAAGCAAAGTGTTTCTTTTTATGTTTAGCTTCTGTGTATGTGCTGTATTAATGGAAGGCTGTTTACAGAACAATGTTGTTCAGTTTATACTTTAAAAATTAATTTTAAATACAGTATTACATTTAAAACCATGTCCACTATTACATGCATCCTAACATGCATTCTCAATATCAGACTAACAAAAGTACAATTCAAATACTTTGATGTATATTGGAGAAGTGCAGGCAAAATTAGCTTCTGCACCCAATAGGGTGTGTTGTAATGTCAATTTAAAAATGTATATGTTTTATTATTTTTTTACCTGTTGTTTGTCAAATTTGTTCAAGTGTTTCCGTAATTCCCCTGAAAATATTATCCTTTAATTGGGTGGTATTCAAAAAATGGCTCTGGTTCCCCTATTTTACAACCCTTGGTTTTTCATGCACGTTTTGCATTGAGGAAAAGATAGCACAGTACCATTCTGAGATACAATGTCATATGGAGACACAGCACTGCCCAATATGGAGAAACGGCACAGTATGATACAGTACAGTGTTCACAGTACTACTTGTGTTTATCCTTTTATTGAGTTTTATTGAATATGAACGGTAGTAGCAGCTCTGGTATACGAGTACTACAATTTTTATGATTGCATTTTCTCTGCACTGCTGCCCTCTAACAATGTATGACTAATAAATTTACTGACAGGAATGAAACCACGTCAGTAACTGTTTTCTGCAGCGTCCTTTGGAGTGTCAGTGCAACCTGGTCAGACTTTTACTGTGAAACAAGGGAAGTCGTACTTTTTGAATGTTTCTGTTAATGTCACTGTTCCACAGCGAAGTTAGCTGATTTGTATTGATTTATGTTGATTTTAGCAGACAATGTGTACCAAGGACATATTGTATAATTTATTTAAAAATCCTAATAATTATTTTATCTAAAAATATATTTTTTATTTTAAAATAATTCTTTATAGTATTTGTGTTAAATAAATGTTTTTTTTTTGTTTTTTTTACCAAACTGGAATACATTCACAGCTGCTGACAGCAACTGGGTGGGTGCTCAGTGCCTGTTTTCTTTGCAGAGAAGTTATTGACCATTTGTTAGTCATATATTTATATATACTGTATATATAGTGACCTGACAAATATAATATAAAACTTTGTAACTTGTGTTATACCTCTTCCCACATTTCCTTTTTCCCTTTACCTACACTTTTCAATATCACCCTGTGCATCGGCCTCATATTCCAAGGATTTGAATCATATGCTAACAAGTTGATATGTGACTTAATGGATATCTAGAACATGCATAATTGTTGATCCTAGAGAGGCAACCATTTTCTAAATTCTAAATCATATTTGGCTATCACAATCCTATTTACACTAACACAGCAATTGGAATATGAAAAAATTATTTGAATATATACTTTCATTCTGCTACTGCTATTCTTAGTGCAGTCACTGGCTATGTGTTAAGTTATACAAACTTGACATTTAAAAAACAACCAGTAATTGCCTACATTAGCAGTGTTCCGTTGCGGTTACCTCCAGGATGTTTGTCAGCAATGGGAGAATAGCATTCATTACTGTATATGAGAGAGAAAGAGGGCATAGCAGCTTTATCGCTTTGGTCAGGTGCATCCCCAGTCCTCTTCAGTTTTGCACAAAATGCAACAGTTCAAAAATGTCCATTGTCTACAAGCTCCACAGACCTCCGGACACCCAGGTGTTTTGACAATACACGTCCTCAAATTGTGACATACTAAATTGTGAAATTTGGAAAATCTACTTTGAGGTGACATCTGAAAGGGAACTCGCCCTATACAGTGAAGAGATCTGGAACCTAAAGCAATGTTGGAGCTAACCGTTATGTAGTGTACATGCGCCACTGAAATCGTCATGAGAAAAGTGGTGGAGTTTTGGATACAATTATGTGTTTGCTTGTCTGCTGTAAAAGTATTACTGACATGTTAATTATTTTTCTGTGAT
The DNA here is from genome assembly GCA_029718625.1 of Synaphobranchus kaupii. Classification (NCBI taxonomy): domain Eukaryota; kingdom Metazoa; phylum Chordata; class Actinopteri; order Anguilliformes; family Synaphobranchidae; genus Synaphobranchus; species Synaphobranchus kaupii. The sequence goes on along the minus strand of CM056377.1, from coordinate 99,608,459 downwards.
GTTGATTCTGTTGTCCATTCCATCCTGTACATATAACAATGTGCAATGCACAAATAAATGAAAATGCTAAAAAATAAAAAGGTGTGGCCATTTTTTGTGTCTGTTTTCTTACTTTGGGATTCTCTGGGATTTTTACTCTGGTTTACTACAAGCATTATTATTTATTATTATAATGACAAGAACATCAGGATTATATGGTAAATGGTTAAAAACTGTAGATATGCATGCATTAGTATATTTTACAGACACATTTAAATTAATTTATAGAATTGTACAGTGCAGCAGTCTGTATGTATTTTGACAGCGACACAATTTTTGTTGTTTTGGCTCTGTACCCCATATGAATATGGATTGAATATTAGGTTAAAGTATGGACTGTCACTTTAAGGTATTTACGTACATCCATATTGGGTGAAACGTGTAGTAATTACAGCTCTTTTTATTCATAGTGCCTGTGCACTGTATAATATGTATATATAATGTACAGTTGAAGTCGGAAGTTAAAACTATAGTATGTCCTGTTCTGAACCAGGTTTTTATACAATCTAATCATAAATGGTTTGCATCTGTGAAAGAGTTAAGAAGAATTGAGGGAAAAGGCAATTATCAGCAACATGCTTGAAATCATGTTGTGGCTGGATTGCTTTGAGCTTAATTTGAAGTTAGACATTTGATGATTTGGCCCAGAATTTTATACCTGCAGCACAGCCTCTGCCCACATTTAAAAATTGAAAACTTGAAGTACCATTTACAAAAACAATATATTCACTTGCTTAATGTTACTTGCTAGCTAACTATGTAGGTTAGCTACTTCAATAGGTGCAACAGACAATAATTAATGTGCACCTGTACGGAGTCTGTCCACTGGTTAAATAAAGTAATGATGTTGCTGTATGTGCATCCTGTGATAAACCCAAAGGTACAGTGATCTGGAGATACCTTTCCATTTAATGTAAAGATTAGAACTGGAGAGGGTCAATCATTATCTTGTGCTTTCTGCTGAGTCCAGTTATTTAATCTGGTAATCAATCTCCACAAAAGAGGGCAGGTGTCCCATAAAAAATATACATCCAATGAAAAGAGCAATTTACCATGCACTGTGACTGTATGGCTGAGAGAGGACTTCTTCCTCCATTCACTTTGCCAAGAGTGAATATAGTGACTACAAAATATCATAATAAATCTAGTGTCCTTTTCAATTTCTTATTCCGGAAATGCAACTGTTCTCACAGCCGACGACAGCCGCTTCCAGCTGTAAAACAAGTCCCTTTCAGCTTAATGTTGTAGCAGTACATTTCCACAAGGTGGCATCTTTCATTCATCGGATTAAAATGGGCATTTGCTTTGTATTATTATTATTATTTGAAAATATTATTTGAAAATTCATGAAGTAGCTTTGAGTAAAAAGTACAGTCAAATTGAGTAGTACATATTGAAAAGGCAGAGGTAATGTCATACTCTGCCAGCATGTTATATATTCAATCATTATTTTGTGATAGCATATGCCATAAAATTGAACATGGGATATTATTTCTGTTTGTCATTTTTGTATGGAAAATGGCTCTTTGAATGCATCAGTCAAATTAGACAACTCTTTTACTCCAATGGAGTGCAACAGAAAGTCAAAGCAGAACATCCTTCCCAATAGTGATTTTGGTCTGAATCCCCAATTTGTGTGTTTTTCCTTTCTCTTCCATGTGCTTGGAATTGACCGTTTTTTGTGCCCTCTCCTTAAGCTGTATTTCAGTTGGACCATTCCTTAAGCTAGGTTGTGCCCTGGAGTACTATGGGTAAGTATACAAACACCCTGTTGAGTCATGTTGAGAGGATTGCCTGGAAGGACTTCCTGCTTATGGTATGTTGATATGGTATGTCAGAGAAATACCAATAAATCTATTGGTTTGAAATAGCATGGAGGATTTTTGTTTTGCGTACTGCAAGTTGCGTACTAAACAGTACACATGAAACAGCACACATCTGCCAGTACACAGCAGGCAGGACACAGTAGATAGGGCTCTGATTCAGACACAACCTATGTATATGGATGTAAATACCCTTAATCTTGCATAGTGCATCTTTAAATTAAAGTCAAAAGTCTACACTTAAACCTCATGTTCATTGTTTCATTTCAGAGCCAAAACAAAAAATGGTGTCACTGTCCAAATACTTACATACTGCACTATAAACAGTACTGTATGTATATTAGCACCCATTCTTGAGATGTTTTTTTGGTTTTTGTTTTCTACTCTTCAGTTATGCTGAGAAAATGTGTTTTGATAGATCAATGTATTTTATGCCCTCAAAGGCTATGATACCCTGTAAAGGGGTCATCTCTCCCAGTGATTACATTTTTCTTACAGTAAATAGCACTTTTTTGCTATTCCTAACATTCACACATTTACAAAAAGCTAGTGTTGCTAAATAAAGCAGATGTTTTAGTTAGAAAAACTATTTATTAATGTTTTAATAGTATTTAAATAAAAATTTAAAATAAATTGCTAACATGATTCAATTACTAAGGAGAGCAGAGTTGATTTGGCATCTTACAGAGACGGAGTTGACAGAATGTTGTATTTTCTCATTTCACAGAATAGCCGTAGTTGAGTAGCTATTTTATTTTTCTCAGTTGCTAAGAGGTCTCTTACTGCAAGTGAAAATATACACTTTTATACCACAATTCTTATCTTATTTTAATTTAGAAGTGAGTTGAACTTTATGTTTGAGGCATATTGCTGCAACATTATTTCTTTAATGCTTAGAAAAAAATTTAAAACTTACCAGAGGACAAGTAACCTTGCTGCCTTCTGTGAAACTATGGACTGAGACAGAGGTCCAGGATATGAATAACCCTTTTAATGGCTGAATGAATGACATTTTTATAGAAATTTGATGGTGTTGACAAAAGTCTGGGACACAACTTCCAAGGGCCATCATTGCCAATAATTATTTTCTTTACAAAGAATTTGTTTTCTTTGAATAATTTTACCTAAAGTAAAGATTAGATGTTTCTCATATTCTGAGGGTAAGGTCATACTGATAAATGACAGACGTTTTTATAGCCTTTTTTTTTCTTCTCATATTTCCAGAGTTGCCAATAATTCTGGTGGGCGCTGTATATCACATCCTTCATAGAAGTCTACATTACATCTTGGCCGATCGAATGAATCTAATATGTAAGGGATCGATATAAGAGAAATGTACAGTACCAGTCAAAAGTTTACTTACTCATAGGTTTTTTAAAAGTTTTTTTTACTGTTTTCCACATTTTAGAATAGTAAAGTCATCAAAACAATGAGAACACATTAAATTATGCAAACAAATCAAAAAAAGTGTTATATTTTAGATTCTTCAAAGTAGCCACCCTTTGCCTTGATAACGGCTTTGCACATTCTTGCCATTCTCTCAACCAACTTCTGTGGTAAACAGGTATTCCACAGGTAAACAGGTGATGCTATCATGACTCTGTATAAAAGGATATCGAAAGACTCTTGATACCTTATTTCCAGGTAGAATGTGCAAAGCTGTTATCAAGGCAAAGGGTGGCTACTTTGAAGAATCTAAAATATAAGACGTTTTTTTTATTTGTTTTACACTTTTTTTGGGGTCTTTGCATAATTCCATTTGTGTTATCTGATGGTGTTGATGTCTTTACTATTCTAAAATGTGGAAAACAGTAAAAATAATGAAAAAAAAACTAGGTGTGTCCAAACGTTTGACTGGTACTGTAGATATATAGAAATGCTTTGTAATTCATCGCTCAATGAGGCAGAATATTTCTGCACAGTAAAAATGTTCAAGCTGTCTTGTTTAATAGGCAGCTCACAGTGGAGTGATGACACACTGACGTAAAGAAGCCACACATAAAACACCTTGAAAGCATCATTGCTAAAACTCCCACTGCGTTGCTCATAAGTGCTCAATGAGAAAGACCTCCACATTAATGCTTTATGATGATTGCAATTTTGAATCACCATGCACAGAGAGAAGCGTTGTGCCGGCATGAGTTCAAGTACGTTGTCCTAAAAAGACAACCTTTAACACTTATACTGTGACGTTCCGTTCCCATCCAGTCCGTTTTCCCGGTTTTGTCATGTCCCTCCGTGTCTTGTTGGATTCCCTTGTCCGTGTTTTCCCCTCTGCTTCAGGTTGGGCGTTTCCCCTCTGTTTGGCTCTCTTTGTGCCCACTTTAGTTTCCGCCTATCGCCTTCCCCTCTCGTTGTTTGCATTCCTCACCTGTCTAATTAGCAAGCACTCCCGGTTTCTTTCCGCACCTGTGCCTTGTTGATTCCTATCTCACTCCCTTATTTAACCCACCTGCTGTCTCCCCTTCTTTGTCGGTTCATTACGTGTGTTACCGTTCTGACCCTGGTACAGTTTGTTAACTAACCTACCTTGTCTATGTCTTGTCATGCTTCTGGTCCGGAGTTTTTGCATTCCGCTGTGATTAATCTGTTCACCTGTTCTGCGGTTTGGTAGCTATCTTCCCGTAACATTCGCTGTTGCATGCTACTTACTTGTCTCCCTTCAAATCTCCAGACGCCGTGGTTCCAGCCTCCCTGTAGCAGTGTTTGTCTTCCCTATATGTTGTGTGAGTGTGTTGCGGTACTCCCACCTCCAGCTCGGGTCTAGATCCGCTGCCTAGTCTGCCTGGCTATCTCTCTGTTGTTCCTGTCCGGCCGTAGCTACCTCCTGTACTTCGGTTACGGTTCCAGGATCCCTGGAGTTCAGCCGGCTCCGACGAGATCTACCCAAGCTACACCTCACCTCCCAGCCCCGTCGGGTTTTCGCCAGCTTACCCTGGCTGTCGACTAACCTCCATTAAAACCTCCCGGTCGTACCCTGTCTGTAGAACCCTGCTGCTAACCTCTGCTTTGTACCCTCTAACTCAAGTTGTTAACCCGGTCCAGTTCCTGTTCAGTCCCGGAGTGAGATACTCCGCCAAAGTAAAGTCCAGTTTCGGCTTGGAACATTCGCGCCGTTCCAGAACCTGCACCAGAGTGAATTCTCCCGGTCCAGTTCCAGTCCAGTCCCGGTGTATAGCCCACCATTCCGTTAAAGTCCAGTTCCGGCTTGGAACGTATTCCGTTCCAGCACCCGTTTCCTGAGTGGACCTCCCGGTCCAGTTCCAGTCCAGTACCTGTCCAGTTCCGGCTTGGAACGTATTCCGTTCCAGCACCCGTTTCCTGAGTGGACCTCCCGGTCCAGTTCCAGTCCAGTTCCGGCTTGGAACGTATTCCGTTCCAGCACCCGTTTCCTGAGTGGACCTCCCGGTCCAGTTCCAGTCCAGTTCCAGTCCCGTTCCAGTCCCGTTCCAGTCCAGTTCCTGTTCCAGTTCCGGCTTGGAACAGTAGGGCACTCCCTGCAGCTAGTCCGGCTTGGACTTCCAGTCCTGCACCCCTTTTGGTTCCGGCTTGGAACCCACCTTGTTTTCAAGTCCAGCTCCGGCTTGGAGCAGTCCGTGTAGGACTTTATTTATGTTCTGTGTATATACCCTGTTTTCCTTTCTGTACAGCTTTGGGACTACCCCAACGCTTAATAAATATTCCTTTTTTTGAATCTGCCTCCCAGTCGTGCATTTAGGTCCAAACCTTCCCCAGGATCGTAACATATACTGTGCATGCCTTTTTCCTTTGTGCCTTTAGACACTGTGCAACACTTTATGAATACCAAGTTCAGTCAGGCAATTGTTGTTCAAATAACTTTATTGACATTATGAAACAATACATTTTAGGTTTGGCAGTATGGTTCTGTTCACCAAGCCCTCCCGCCCATCCACGCGAGCAAGCATGGGTATGGCGGTGAGGGCAGCTGCACAACCCCCATTAGGGTTACGCTAGAACAGAACCGCAGCACTGAGAATGGTTTTGACAGATTCCATTCAGTCAGTTATATATATACACTACTCACAAAAAGTTAGGGATATTCGGCTTTCGGGTGAAATTTCAGGATGAACCTAAAATGCACTATAACCTTTACAGGTGAAATTAATTTGACCTTCTCTAAACTTTTGAATGCACATGTCCAACTATTCAATGTTTCAGTACTTTTTGCACAACTTGCTGTTCTCTAACAAGGAGCTGAACGGCAAAATTCACAACAGGTGTTTGATCCATGAATCGACCAATAAATTTCCTGGTTCAATTAGAATTGGTATTTAAACAGTCCTCTTCATCATGCTGTTCACATTTTGACATCATGAGACCAAGACGACACCTAACAATTGATCAACAGTACCTCGCCATTGCGAGGCTTCAAACAGGATGTTCTCAGAGGGAAGTGGCCACTGAGCTTAGAGTGTCACAGAGTGTCATCAGCAGGTTGCAACAGAGATACAGAGAGACTGGAAGAGTCACAGAAAGGCATAGAAGTGGACGTCCTTTGGCCACATCCCACACTGATGACCGCTTCATTGTGAACAGTGCCCTGCGGAACCGGATGATGAATGCCACTCAACTCCAGGCACATTTAAGGGAGGTGAGAGGCACCCAAGTGTCACGTCAGACCATTCAAAACCGTTTACATCAGCGTGGTCTGCGTGCTAGACGACCTGAAAGGGTACCTGACCACACCACCAGGCACGGGCGTCATCGTCTTGCATGGGCCAGGGAGCATTTACGCTGGACGAGGGACCAGTGGGCCTCAGTGCTGTTCTCTGATGAAAGTCGATTCACGTTGAGCAGAAATGATGGCCGCCAACGATGTTGGAGACGTCAAGGAGAGCGCTATGCATCAGCCACTGTTGTCACCAGACGACCCTTTGGTGGTGGCGGTGTTACAGTGTGGGCAGGTGTGTCTAGTCAATACAGAACTGCCCTACACTTTGTGAATGGTACAGTGACAAGCCCATACTACCTGAATAACATCATTAATCCAGTCATTGTGCCCCTGCATGAACAACACAGGCCTAATTTCATCTTCATGGACGACAATGCTCCAGCTCATCGAGGTCGCATCATTAGGGAAAGGCTGCTGGAGACTGGGGTACCTCAAATGGAGTGGCCTGCACTTTCTCCAGACCTGAATCCCATAGAAAACCTATGGGATCAGCTGACTCACCGTGTAGAGGCTCGTAACTCTGTACCCCAGAACCTCAATGACCTGAGGGCCGCCCTTCAAGAAGAGTGGGATGCCATGCCTCAGCAGACAATAAGTCGACTTGTGAACAGCATGAGACGTCGTTGTCAAGCTGTAATTGATGCTCAAGGGCACATGACAAGTTATTGAGACATTGACATTTTTGTTGTGGTATACCCACCACTGTTGTTGGCTTTTGTTTCAATAAATTGTTTGAGATGAGGAAATCACCATTGCATGCTTCTACTTAAATGCCCTACTTTCATGATACGTATAATATCACTGTAGCGTGAACTTACATTTTCCATAAATTTCACCCGAAAGCCAAATATCCCTAACCTTTTGTGAGTAGTGTATATATATATAAATGGCACTTAAGTGTCATTATCACAACCTGAACCCCTGTAGAGCATGCCTAGGGCGACAGTGGCAAGGAAAAACTCCCTGCTGTTAGCAGGAAGAAACCTTGGGCAGAACCTGACTGAGGGGGAAGTCCATCCGCCGCTGACTGGCACCGGTTGCTAAATGCTGATTACGGAATAGAAATTTGTAGACCGAACATATGAAAATGTCAATGTATAAGGAGCCGGTGAGGAAGACTGATTGAAGCCCGGCAGGTGCATCATAGCTGGGTACATGCATGGAGCTGGAGCTGACCGTCTGCTTCTGGAGAACGATGTTTGTTGATCTATAGCTACCGCTCCGGCGGATGCCGAAGCGGGAAGGAGAGAGGAAAAGAAATCAGTAGGCACTCGAAAAATGTTAGTGATTCATGCAGGAGCGATATAGGCTAGGTGTATGTGCGCAATGAGAATCTGAAGAGGATGGAGCTGGGGTGGAGGGGGGGGGGGGGGGGTTTGTGTGCAGCGGGTGTGCTGACAGGGGATCCACCATGGGGTGAGGCGGTTAAATAGACCGCCTTGTTATGTGAATGGACTGATGGGTGAATCGTCACTACTCAGCTGAGCTGTCAGCTGATTAACTATGGCCGGGTTTCACTCTCGTGACCTGTCTGAACTGACGCTATGCTCGATTTAATACTGTATATACTGTATGTATCGTAGGCTACTGTGTATTTATGTGTCGAAGCAGTATGTGCACCAATCAGGACAGTACCTGTCCTTTATATACATGAACAGTCCATTGAAGCAACAAAGATGTTCTTAGTTTTGCTGTTCTCATCCTTGATTACATCTGCAGGTACTCTACATGAGTAAAAATGAAATTGGGCCATTTGGTTAAGTGCGATATATTCCTTCTGAAAGCTGAGAGTGGTGTAGTGTTCTATTGTCGATGTGGGACTTGAGTAGAGCCATGCCTTTCTCACAACATGAATACATTAAGTCTTCAGTCAATGGTGAAGGTGTACTTAATGGTATAGTGTTCATTGGGTGGCTTCTCCCACTGTGAGGTGATGAATACCAACCAATGTTCTCAAGTACTTTCCACCCTGTTAGAAAAATTCATGACTGTCAATATTCAACAAAACCTTTTTGCAGAAGCCCAGAAAGGAAATGCATGTTCCTGAAAATAAAAATGGTCTGTCTCAGCAAAATCTGTGTGGCTTTCTGAAAACTGGAAAATAGAATGTCTCAATGCTTCATACATATTCTTAGGTAACCTTGCTGTTAGAATTCAGTGTTCAAATGATGGTTTGGATTTCTTAAAGCCACAAAAAATATATACAGTATTTTCAAATAAACTGTCATATTGCCCACAGGATGAATGGACTTGTAACTTAACCATCAGTAATCTGATTAATTTTGTAGAAAACCCAGCGGTGAATTTGATATTCCTGTGAAAACGTTTCTGCATTTCCATCATGAACGTTCCTCAATTTAACAGATTATCAGAATGTAGAGATAGATACGTAGATAGATAGATAGATAGATAGATAGATAGATAGATAGAGGAGATAGATAGATAGATAGATAGATAGATAGATAGATGCTTTCATTTTATATTGTAACTCAACCCCACCTTCATGTATTCAACTATTTCCAGCCAAAACAAATGTGACATTGAAGATGTTACATGTGTTTACTTTACACTCTTAGGACTTACCAAAGCTAATTTCAACAATGACGTACTTTTACGAAAGTAATGGAACTTTATTGCATATTTGAAATGCATAATCTATTCCTTCTCTGTTTGTTTTCCCACTGTAAAATATAACAAGTGAAATTTTATTATTATGAATTGGGTATTTTAACATTTCTATATTTAATTTCCTCATTTAGCCATTTTTACATTTTAGCGTGTTGTGTATGCGTGCACTTCCGATATTCGATGAATAATTTTCTCTGAGAAACAGGCAAGTTTCATTAAGTTGTTTTTCTCTGAGAAAGCTGATAGCTTGATTTAGGAATGGAGCTTTATCCAGGGCACTGCTCCAATTAATCAAATTCATCAAGTAATTTGAGAGTCAGCCTTTCCATACTATTTAATAAACAACGTTATACTCTGTGTTTTTATTTGTTGACTACTGAACTGTAGCAGCTGCCACAAGAACCAAAATAGTTTGTAGCCCTAGTAATTGTGTTTTGTTTCATCCTGTGCTAATCAATCACTTTCTGTGCAGAAATGATGGCAATTCAGTTCCTGTTTCTGTTCCCCAGGGACAGCTATATCACTCTGCTTTGACATCATTGGTACACAAAATGGCACACAGGAAGTGGTGCAGATTGGACTGTTAGACAAGGCTAATGAACGCATGGTTATTTGGTTCTTTGGCATGGTTATTTTCAGTCTGACATTGCAACCATGGTGTTTTTGTGTGGACAAAGCCATTTTTTTTGTTGTTGTGTAAGTGTAAGTAGCTCTGGATAAGAGCGTCTGCTAATTGCCAGTAATGCACTGTACTCTTGCAATAATTTTTTCTCTTTTCTTTCTTTTTACATTAAAGATCAGATATAATCTGGCAAATTACCAGAAAATACTTCACCTGTTTGTTTTCCATTTGCTGGATTGTACCATTATAGCTACAGTAGTTGTACCATTGATCCAAGGCAGACACACCTATTACCCCCCATACAGGAAGCTTAAATATAGATTGGCATGGTCTGCTCTTGACTGATGGGAATCCTCGCACAGGATCAGAGTGGTACAGCTGCTCCTCTGGAAATACAACAAAGCTCTCTGGATAGTCAACGTGCAACACACGGTATATTCATTGTTGCCATGCAAACTGGGAAGATGGTGGCGAGTGTCAGTGTGTCATGCATTTTATCCTTTCACAGTGGCAGGGAAAATTGATGTTCTCTACTACTGTTTGTAACTCTAGATAAGAGCATCTGCTAAATTATTGCAATGTAATGTAGTGTAATAGATGCATGCTGCCATATTCAAAATTCTATGTTTTTAGCTGATTTATTTTGTCTTCCCCCACAGCGGCTGCTGTAGATTAGTAATAGCCTAGTTGTGTTTTTTATGTAGCCAGTGTCGAATGGGAAGCTGGGGATCTCAGATCTGGCAACACTTTTTATGGATCATGTGTGATCAATTTGTCATTTCCGAAAAGTTGCTACAGCAAACTCTACTTGTTTTGCTAAGACATGCATCAAGATACATTGCTTGTTACTACTGCTTAAATAGCATCCAAAAAAAATCAAGATTATATATATATATATATATATATATATATATATATATAAATATTATTAACGTTTAGGTTATCATCCTGGGTGAAAATGTGTGGGAAAATTATGTGTCGATTGGCATTTAAAACATTTACGCTTAAAATTTACAACTCGATTTTATAACTTTTCAAAAACGATTTTTATTTAGATACGGCTATGTTCACGTAAACATAGCTGTATCTATATGTAGTTTACTGTTGGTGGGCTGTAACTGTTGCTACTTGGTTAGACCTCTAGAACTCAGGGATTGACTAGATTATGCAATGTTACTTGGAGCAGGGAGTCTCAAATTTATGCCGTGTCACAAAAGCATTCTGAAGCGGCATGGCTTAATAAGACCTCAGTTTCATCTTTAGGCCTATTTCTGGCCTTGCAGCCAGGAGAATAAATTGTACTGTATTAGCATGCACTTATACACTTATATTGCGAGAAAGTTTAACCTAAGAATTTGGTATAGGCTAGGTGTGAGATTAAAGAAAAACCTGGAACACTTATCAAAACTCTGTCTGTAGCAGGTGCACAGCAATCCCAATTCCCCGATAAAGGTATCTACATGCTACCGATTTGTCCAAAAGTGTGCCACCACCCTTCAGGCCCCAGCGAGGATCGAACTCGCGACCCCTGGTTTACAAGACCAGTGCTCTAACCACTGAGCTATGGAGCCCTACCTGCTGGAGGAGTTCTTTTGAATGTTTAAAAAGAACACACCCAACAGTCACATACCACATCACAACTCAGGTGACGGGGGAAAAAAATGAGCGTCACATAGGGAGGCAACACCCATCAGAGGAGTGTGCTCTGTGTCTAAAGTCTACATATCTACATGTGCTCCTGATGTACATGAATAGGTACCAGGTAATCCCTCTGCAAGCAGGTTATAATAAGGCAACCAGTCAAAAAACTCAAACCTTTTTACAAAGTCATCTAATAATCCTCCCACTTGTACTGTATGCCTCATTTAATACATTCAGGTTTCCAGCATGCTTATGTTGTGTCCAAAAAGCAGGAATTCCTGATATAGCAGTGTGAAACAAATCCCATCCCCGCTATCTATATGATACAGAGGGCCTAGGGAATATTAATCATTTTCACAAGAGATAACTCTGAATAGGCAGGCAGGTAATTTTGTTGTTATGAGCCAACAACTAGGTTACAACGTTGAATAGCAAGATCCCAAGTTCAATTCAGAAGCGTCTCCTCTCTTGTGCAATGTCTGATTTTCTTTTTAGAAGCCATTCTCAAAGAGACCGGGAACTTATGTTGCCTGCTGGGAAAAGAAGTGGCTACTGGATAACAACAATGTACGAAAGTACAGTCAATCTTTTCCATTCACCTCTAGGACATGGTCATGAATGGGGTGAAAAGGATTATTTTATCCTGTACATGCTCCGCTGATATTACCCACATGATGAGTAAATACTACATTCCCGGACCTTGTCTGGTAAACCGTATCCCAGCCAGCAGCTAAGCTAAACTAGCGCTAGCATATCGACAGCCTCATAACTAAAGTGCTTAAGTCATTTTTTGTAGTTTTGAGAAAAAGGCAAAAAACTGCTGCAATTCTACGTCAATGAGTATTTATTAACTCTTTCTTTTACAAACACATATCAATGGCTGCTAAATGAAATACAGATCATGTGACTTTGTATTATGATTACATAATGGCTAATGATGACTTAGGCAAAAATATTGAAAACTGAGTGGGACTTAGGCATTTATATACATGACTTAGGCAAAAGTCGAGAATCCACTGATGACTTAGGCAAATGTCAAGTATCTACTGGTACAGAGAAAGTATCAAATTTGACACTTCCTAGGCAGATTTATGCTTCCAAATGGGGTAAGCTGTCAAAATAATGGTGACAGTGTTGAGGCAAGACGTGCTTCATTGACTGCAAATCATTGAACATAGCATAAAGTGGTTCAGGAAGTGCACAGCGACCTGCAGTGACTTGAGAGCATTTTTACTCTGTTGACGAATGATAAATCAAGTGATTTAGGCAGAAAATCTCAAAATGTCCAAAAAATGACTTAGGCACTTTTGTTATGAGGCTGTCGATATGAACAAATGAACCAGTGCACCAACAAAAGCGGTGTGACGCACAGAGCTGAGCTTTTTTTTTTAGGTGACAATAAAGTGTAGGCTAACTTATATAAGGTGTATCAGATAAAGATTTCAAGATTTGCTTCAGATCTCCCCGTTATTCACTTGTTGAGCCTGGGTCCACTCACTCTTACACTTTTTCACTTTTATGTATGCTGGGAAAACAGGTATTTCAGGAAACACAAGGAAGATCAGTTTTCTTTATTTTAGTGCAGGGGTTTGACGAGTTTTTAGAAAAACCTGTCATTCACTACACACTGTGTCAATATTTCCTTGCGTTTCTCTGCCATGCTGGGATCAAATTCACTACAGACCCCTATAAAAGAGTTGGAGCAGCAAGCAGCAGGACGCTGGCCGATGGCTGGTGGTTCTCATAACGAAGGTCTTGGTAACATGCCATGTAGAGAGGCCATGCCATGTAGAGAGGCCAGCCCGTTAATAAATATTATTAACGTTTAGGTTATCATCCTGGGTGAAAATGTGTGGGAAAATTATGTGTCGATTGGCATTTAAAACATTTACGCTTAAAATTTACAACTCGATTTTATAACTTTTCAAAAACGATTTTTATTTAGATACGGCTATGTTCACGTAAACATAGCTGTATCTATATGTAGTTTACTGTTGGTGGGCTGTAACTGTTGCTACTTGGTTAGACCTCTAGAACTCAGGGATTGACTAGATTATGCAATGTTACTTGGAGCAGGGAGTCTCAAATTTATGCCGTGTCACAAAAGCATTCTGAAGCGGCATGGCTTAATAAGACCTCAGTTTCATCTTTAGGCCTATTTCTGGCCTTGCAGCCAGGAGAATAAATTGTACTGTATTAGCATGCACTTTTATATTGTGAGAAAGTTTCACCTAAGAATTTGGTATAGGCTAGGTGTGAGATTAAAGAAAAACCTGGAACACTTATCAAAACTATGTCTGTAGCAGGTGCGCAGCAATCCCAATTCCCCGATAAAGGTATCTACATGCTACCGATTTGTCCAAAAGTGTGCCACCACCCTTCAGGCCCCAGCGAGGATCGAACTCGCGACCCCTGGTTTACAAGACCAGTGCTCTAACCACTGAGCTATGGAGCCCTACCTGCTGGAGGAGTTCCTTTGAATGTTTAAAAAGAACACACCCATGAAGAACAGTCACATACCACATCACAACTCAGGTGACGTGACGGGGGGGAAAAATGAGTGTCGCATAGGGAGGCAACACCCATCAACAATTCCTCGATGAAAGCGTTGAACTGATGAAACAGACAGCAGCAGAGTCCCATCCATGTCCAGGTTCAGGACTGTGGTCATTTATGAGGCTACATGCTACCAATTTGTCCTGTGCCGCCACCCTTCAGGCCCCAGCGAGGATCGAACTCGCTGGGGCCTGAGGGGTGGTGGCACACTTCAGGCCCCAGCGAGGATCGAACTCGCGACCCCTGGTTTACAAGACCAGTGCTCTAACCACTGAGCTATGGAGCCCTACCTGCTGGAGGAGTTCCTTTGAATGTTTAAAAAGAACACACCCAACAGTCACATACCACATCACAACTCAGGTGACGGGGGGGAAAAATGAGCGTCACATAGGGAGGCAACACCCATCAGAGGAGTGTGCTCTGTGTCTAAAGTCTACATATCTACATGTGCTCCTGATGTACATGAATAGGTACCAGGTAATCCCTCTGCAAGCAGGTTATAATAAGGCAACCAGTCAAAAAACTCAAACCTTTTTACAAAGTCATCTAATAATCCTCCCACTTGTACTGTATGCCTCATTTAATACATTCAGGTTTCCAGCATGCTTATGTTGTGTCCAAAAAGCAGGAATTCCTGATATAGCAGTGTGAAACAAATCCCATCCCCGCTATCTATATGATACAGAGGGCCTAGGGAATATTAATCATTTTCACAAGAGATAACTCTGAATAGGCAGGCAGGTAATTTTGTTGTTATGAGCCAACAACTAGGTTACAACGTTGAATAGCAAGATCCCAAGTTCAATTCAGAAGCGTCTCCTCTCTTGTGCAATGTCTGATTTTCTTTTTAGAAGCCATTCTCAAAGAGACCGGGAACTTATGTTGCCTGCTGGGAAAAGAAGTGGCTACTGGATAACAACAATGTACGAAAGTACAGTCAATCTTTTCCATTCACCTCTAGGACATGGTCATGAATGGGGTGAAAAGGATTATTTTATCCTGTACATGCTCCGCTGATATTACCCACATGATGAGTAAATACTACATTCCCGGACCTTGTCTGGTAAACCGTATCCCAGCCAGCAGCTAAGCTAAACTAGCGCTAGCATATCGACAGCCTCATAACTAAAGTGCTTAAGTCATTTTTTGTAGTTTTGAGAAAAAGGCAAAAAACTGCTGCAATTCTACGTCAATGAGTATTTATTAACTCTTTCTTTTACAAACACATATCAATGGCTGCTAAATGAAATACAGATCATGTGACTTTGTATTATGATTACATAATGGCTAATGATGACTTAGGCAAAAATATTGAAAACTGAGTGGGACTTAGGCATTTATATACATGACTTAGGCAAAAGTCGAGAATCCACTTATGACTTAGGCAAATGTCAAGTATCTACTGGTACAGAGAAAGTATCAAATTTGACACTTCCTAGGCAGATTTATGCTTCCAAATGGGGTAAGCTGTCAAAATAATGGTGACAGTGTTGAGGCAAGACATGCTTCATTGACTGCAAATCATTGAACATAGCATAAAGTGGTTCAGGAAGTGCACAGCGACCTGCAGTGACTTGAGAGCATTTTTACACTGTTGACGAATGATAAATCAAGTGATTTAGGCAGAAAATCTCAAAATGTCCAAAAAATGACTTAGGCACTTTTATTATGAGGCTGTCGATATGAACAAATGAACCAGTGCACCAACAAAAGCGGTCTGACGCACAGAGCTGAGCTTTTTTTTTTAGGTGACAATAAAGTGTAGGCTAACTTATATAAGGTGTATCAGATAAAGATTTCAAGATTTGCTTCAGATCTCCCCGTTATTCACTTGTTGAGCCTGGGTCCACTCACTCTTACACTTTTTCACTTTTATGTATGCCGGGAAAACAGGTATTTCAGGAAACACAAGGAAGATCAGTTTTCTTTATTTTAGTGCAGGGGTTTGACGAGTTTTTAGAAAAACCTGTCATTCACTACACACTGTGTCAATATTTCCTTGCGTTTCTCTGCCGTGCTGGGATCAAATTCACTACAGACCCCTATAAAAGAGTTGGAGCAGCAAGCAGCAGGACGCTGGCCGATGGCTGGTGGTTCTCATAACGAAGGTCTTGGTAACATGCCATGTAGAGAGGCCAGCCCAGCTCTTTTTCCCCACAACATTCCCAGCCAATCCTCCATGACACGGGGGGAGTTTGCTTGTTGCTTAGCACCACAGCCCCTCTCCTCGGGCCTTCCACACTGAGGGCAGTGGACACACACATCAGTGTTTTCTCAGCTCCAGACACAGTGCAGATGATTGGTGTGTATTCCTGGAGGGCTCTCAGAATAGCAACATGTTTGCCCAGAGACCACGGGCAGCAGCTAAAATGTTTGATAGTTGATAAGACCGGGCACCCTAGCTCAGTTCTCCAATGCAAACGCCGCTTTGATTCCTGGTCTTTCCTCCCTACTGGCCTGCTCACAAGGGCATCCTATCCAGCTTTTGGTGAGTGTGCCAGCTCTGCTATCAGTCAATACACTAAAATGTATCTTTCAATCGTTTTTTTTCTCACTTGAATATTTCTAAATGAGACCAATTCGTACCCTGATTCTTCTGACAGGTACATATTTGAGAATGAGATTCGGCATTCGGATTATTTATGTGGTATGAACTCTGAATCTGAAGTGAGTCATCTGAAGATGGGACTTCAGGAATCTCCTGTGGTTAAAGTAGTAGCATCCTATATTTCTAATTCACATAGAAAGTAAAGCAAAAGCAGGAAAGCACTCTCTAATTAACACATAGAATATTGCTATATTTTATGACCTATATTTATAATTGATAGCCTTTACAAAAGAGACAGTTTAGCGTCCTCCAGTACTTCTAACTTTGAACCACTGTATGCTTTTTCTCACATGGTTGTGCATGTGAGTATATTTCATGGTATTTTTTTTTTGTATGTGTTTGTGCACAATTACTTTAGTGTACAGTGTGTGTGTGTGTGTGTGTGTGTGTGTGTGTGTGTGTGTGAGTTGCATGCTTATACACGTCACATGCATATTTGTGTGTTTATATTTCAGGCTTATGCACGTGTATGCTTGTTTTCATGTGCGTGCGCTACTTGCGTGTGTTTATGTGGCTGTGCTCCATTTAGATTTCACTTCTGTGGAAGAGCAAGCATGCTGATTTCTTGGACTGTGAAGGACATGTTTCTCATTCTTTGAACCACATACATGAGTCTGAACATAATTCAAATCCACAATCAGTCCACAGTTATTCCACTTTTCAGAAGAATACAAATTTGCAGACATCAATGTTTCAGATTGCATGGGTTTAAATCACTGGTGTGCTGTGCCGACCTTAAGTGTGCCTTGCGGGTTTTAGAGACCATGTATCATTTCTCTCTTGAAAAGGCATGAGGTTCATTAGCCTCTAATGAAACCCAGGACATGACACTTGTTTACGCTGAAAGTCGCTGTTATCCCTCTCAGACACAGGGCCGTTTTTGTTGTTGTTTGTGTCTTAATGAGAGAGCCAATCATCCGCCTGGGCTTTGGTGTTCTAATTCTGTAGCCCATTGCAGAAAATTGTGGATTTTAGGGTACAGAACGTTCTGAGGTCTTGTTTTAGAAGCCGCCTCGTTCTGCCATCAGCGTGGTGGCCGCTGAGGTTTCAAAGGGCAGGTGATGCTTGGTCCAGTGCAGCTTGTAAAGAGCTGAAATACAGGGTCAAACTGTCCATGGACAGAGCTCTCTTCTCCCTCACTAATGACAACGGGGCAATGTTGTTGTTGTTGGTCCTGCTTTGCCCCACGATTGCATGACTATTCCAGGAAAATGCACGCTGATTTATGCTAATGGTCAATTAATATGACTACATTTAGCCAGGTTTGTTATTTTTTAGACTGAGTGTGTATCTACATATTATTGGTGGTGAAGGGGGTTGGGGGGGGGGGGTGTAACTAGCACAATCATCATAATGATGGGCCAGCTGCTTCTTTAATGTAGGCTACATATTGGCATTGTATATAATGATAAAGGTTAGCAGAAATAGGCCCTATACTGTTTATGTTGAGTGTGAAACCCAGCACAGTCCTGCAGTCCTTCCATGAGAGGTTTATCGGATGGTCACTCTGCATTTATGTAACCTCCCTTCCCGGTCTATAGTTTAAGTCAATTGAGATGTCATGTGCATTGGTTCAGAGCCAAAGTAGTAAGCTACTGTAGTATAGAGACACCAATATATTTTTATAGGACAGTGTACTCAGTTTATTCATATAATGGCACACTGAGTGGTGTGAGCTTTGGCTTTAACCATGAATCAAGAATGTTAATGAATGTTTTGAAGAGAATGAAGAGAAACATGAAGAGAAACACATTTATAATGGTTGAACATGGCTTTTTAAAAAACTGACTTTGAGGCCATTGACCAGTTACAACGACTGTCGTACCATTAGAAGTTTTACATGGTATGCTAGCCGCCAAACGCAACATGCTCTGGCTTGCACATTTGTTTGATGGTTAGACCCTTCTAATAGTCAATTAAATTAAGTATTTGAATAAATTCTGTTACATCTGGGCTTTTTAATTAATTCACCATGTCAAACTATTGGCTTTATGACCACAGGGAACCTTACGAGAATAAGATAATTTGTCTCTTCATTAATCCTATTCACTATGCTAGTTATACCAATCAATATTGTTTGCTACACCAGTTCCAGTAATTATTTTTTTTAAATTCCCCCAGCACATAGTTTCAGATTTGTCCTTCAAAACAATGCATAGATTTTTCTTTTTCTTTTTGTTTAGTCTTGATTGTCCTAGTTAATAGACACTCATTTTAGCTTTGGCCATATGGGTTTTTCATCCTGAAGGTGTTCAATAAAGGATTTGGAAAAACTACAACCAACTGAACTCTGAACCATGCTTTTTTGAATGACTCGATTAGATTTAACATCTCAGTGAGTCTTAACATTGGATTTAAATTGAATAAAAAATAAATAAAAATTAAAAGAAATGTTTTCAGCCAAAGCCCATATCGTTCACAAACGTAAGACTGTAATCAAAGGGTGATGAGTGCTGCACTGCATTGTCCTTGCCAAATGACAGAGGCCCTCGTAATTACTTTAATGCCGTTTCAGGATGGTTAAGTTCAAAAACAATAAAGTTGAATGACGCAAATTCACTGACGCTGGAACACCCACCCTGACTCTGCTTGGGGGGGGCGGGGGGGAGGGAGGGGGGGTAGGGGTGAGTGTGATGGCATCCTGCCAGCTCCTGGGATTACATTACATATTTCTTCCCACAAGCTCCCAGGACAGAATTTTGGAGGAGAACTCAGGTTGAGAGAACAGAGACAAGCTCAGAAGGAGATCTCAGGTTCCAGAGACTACACTGTAGATGTGAGAGACCTGTGGGTAATCCCACCACAGTAATTTCCATGCAAACGCCCACCTGGCTCTCTTGGTGAACCCCATTTTCACCCCTATTCAGCCTCCGATGGGGAACTAGTACACTTGGTTAACTAGTACACTTGATGTGATAGCTTTTCAGCTTCGTAGATCTCACCCTTTGTTCTTTGTACGTGTAACAGAAATTTCAAATCACATCTCTGATGAGGGGTTAACGTGGGTGCTCTGCTGGGTTTTGTTGCGCAGTCAAGATTGTGCAGATGAAGTTTCAATTCTAAGCCTGTCAGGCTGTGGTACTTAGGGCCCAGTCGAGTGACTTTCAGCTGCTATGCCAAAGCTTTTTGGTTTCCCAGCCCAGTTACAGGCACAGAGAAACTGGGAAAATCAATGCCTGAGTGAATTTCAGTCCTTCATACTCCCAATAAAGAGGCCCCGAGCCTTACTGTGTGAATTCTGTTTGTAACAATTGCCTTTGCAAAGCATTTTGAGCCTTATTAATACTTGCCTTGTAACAATGTGCGCAGTTAACATTTCTGTTGCAGCTTGTTCATCTAGCATACGAGATATTCCTCTGAAAACCAACCCCTTTGAATGTGAAATGCTTCAAATATTGACAATGTTAAAATTCACTTAAGATGGTAGAACATTTCACCTTATTATATTTTATCTATTTTATTCCTGATATGCCACTCTCTCATTTGTAGTGACTCTCTCAAATGATGTTGTTAGCCTCGGCTCACAGTAACATTCTCCATCATTTCAGAAAAGTGCCGACCAGCACACCATCTCCTCTGAAGTTTGTCATGCCAGCCTCTATTTGTTCTCAGTCCATAGTCCACCAGCTGAGCTGCTTGCAATTGCTGCATCAGAGGACCGCGCGTCTTGTGCTGTCCTTACTCTTACTCCATTGTGCTGCCCTTACTCTTGCTCCATTGTGCTGCCCTTACTCTTGCTCCATTGTGCTGCCCTTACTCTTGCTCCATTGTGCTGTCCTTACTCTTGCTCCATTGTGCTGCCCTTACTCTTGCTCCATTGTGCTGCCCTTACTCTTGTTCCATTGTGCTGCCCTTACTCTTGCTCCATTGTGCTGCCCTTAATCTTGCTCCATTGTGCTGCCCTTACTCTTGCTCCATTGTGCTGCCCTTACTCTTGCTCCATTGTGCTGCCCTTACTCTTGCTCATAGGCGGCGAATGTATAAGGCTTGGAGAGGCTTAGCCTCCCCAAATGCCTAATAAATTAATTAAATACATTAAAATTGGCCGAGTATTCATTGACGAACGGACTTTTGGGTCTGGCCGATAGAGCCAACTAGCACAGCCAACAGCGCAGCGCTGCGCTTGTTACAATGTAACAAATGTATCATTTTGATCCAACCGTAGCACGTGTCACCAGCCCCCTGCGGTGACGTGCCGTCTAGACTTGGCTGCTAGCTAGCTAGCGTGTATGAAGGTGGAAGGGAGGGTGTGTGTGTGTGTGTGTGTGTGTGTGTGTGTGATCTCTGAAATACAATAAAATGTAATTTTGTCTATACATGAGCGTGTGTGTGTGATTTGCTACTTTTCGCCAATGCATAGGCTAGCCTACAAATTGCACATCTAGCAATAACGAAACTGAAATAGGCTAAGGCGTATCTACCAATCTGTTTGCACAAATCAATGCATGCATAGGCTATAATAAACAAACGTTAAATGCAAGATGCATGATTTCTGCAGAATGATTGCACCCATCCACATTGCTGTATTGTCTTGCACGACCACGTTGTTTAGCCTACTAGGCTACAGTATAGGCAGTGGCGGCTCCTGAGCTGAAAATTGGGGTAGCGGAAAACTTCCCTTTAAACTGATTATTGGTCTTAATAATTTTTTATTTAAGTTTCCTTGATTAACAATAGGCTACATCAGCGTTTAATTCACCAATTACTCAATGCCATCAAATGTAGCCGGTTCTTCTAAATTAGGCTATTAGGCAAGTAATAAAATTATTTTAACTTGCGTCGCAAAATTGTGCACATTTTAATCAACATTATAATTGTGGATACATGTGCTCTTCGTTCTCCGCACTCTTAATTCCGAAAATATTAATGGAAATTAAACGATCTTAAAGCTCAGCTTTTGTTAGATTATTTTTTTAATTTAGCACAACCTGCACTGAGTATAGGTTACACATAGCTCACAGTGTCTGGAGTTATTTCATTAATAATGGATATTAGGAAGTTTTTCTCGGTCGCGAACAAAACGGAAAATTATGTTTCATCGGAGAAGACCAGGGAAGTGGCGGGGGCAGTTTTGCAATCGCCAGAGATTGTGTCCGAGAAGGACGAGGGGAGAGTTTTAAACCTGCCGCCGCCGTTACCCACATGCTACACGGAGACTGTGTCCGAGGACGAGGGGAGACCGCCGCCGCCTGCATGCACACCCTCAACGGACTGCACCGCTGCTAAAGTCCCCTCCGACCTGGGAAGGTTGTTGGTATTATTAATTAATGCTCAGGTTGGCTGCCATGCCACTTTGCCCTGTACCTCGGAAACTAATGGGTGCATTATACAGCCAGCAGTTGGATGCGCGTTGTGTGTGTGTGTGTGTGTGTGTGTGTGTGTGTGTGCGCGCGCGTGTGTGCGTTGGGAAGGGGGAGGGGGTTGTGGGTGTGTTTGGCAGTGCAGTCAAACGATCGTTCCTTTTTTTTTGCTTAGACTACGAGCAGGCCTAGCTACTACTAGCGAAAATGATCTTGTGATCTGTGTGTTTTATGGCTGATTGTCAGTTTTGAGTTGGTGTAACTAGGCTACTTTTGATTGATCATTCACTGATGTGGTTGGTCTAAAATGGAATGTTGCATATCATAAGCAGACCGTTCTCACTCAGCATTTGATGGCAGTTGTTCAGTCGCAGTCTGTCCGTAATCTGTGATGTGTGTGTGTTGATGTAATGGACTACTCTCAGTGTGTAAATCAATGGAATAACTGAATCATTGTAAATTCCAATGTTTAACATAATCTGTTTATTAACTAAAGTACTTTAGATCGCCTTATAGGTTGCTATTATATTTGTGCATATTTGATCGTTTCTATATGCCCTAATTTATACCAGTTTCAAGGCAGAAAACCCACTACACTTCCGCTACGCTCCTAGGCCTCTCAATAGAGGGAAAGTGATACATTTCGGATACAAATGTAGCAGCGCCACCTCCACGCTCGCATTCCAAAACTGCAACATTGTATCGCTCTCCCAATTCAAGCGCAAAATTATCACTGAAACTCTCCTTGCAAGCGACTCACTGTCATGCTAAATCATAGTTTTCTGAGCACTTTTTCCAGCACATACCTACAGCGTCAGCATGAAGTGCTGTAATTTTATGACACATGAACCCGCGATAAAAAAATTTAAACCCCCCCCCCATAACGTCCTAGCCTTCCCTAACGAAAAAATCACCCGCCGCCTATGCTCTTGCTCCATTGTGCTGTCCTTACTCTTGCTCCATTGTGCTGTCCTTACTCTTGCTCCATTGTGCTGCCCTTACTCTTGCTCCATTGTGCTGCCCTTACTCTTGCTCCATTGTGCTGTCCTTACTCTTGCTCCATTGTGCTGTCCTTACTCTTGCTCCATTGTGCTGCCCTTACTCTTGCTCCATTGTGCTGCCCTTACTCTTGCTCCATTGTGCTGTCCTTACTCTTGCTCCATTGTGCTGCTCTTACTCTTGCTCCATTGTGCTGTCCTTACTCTTGCTCCATTGTGCTGTCCTTACTCTTGCTCCATTGTGCTGTCCTTACTCTTGCTCCATTGTGCTGTCCTTACTCTTGCTCCATTGTGCTGCCCTTACTCTTGCTCCATTGTGCTGCTCTTACTCTTGCTCCATTGTGCTGCTCTTACTCTTGCTCCATTGTGCTGCTCTTACTCTTGCTCCATTGTGCTGTCCTTACTCTTGCTCCATTGTGCTGCCCTTACTCTTGCTCCATTGTGCTGCCCTTACTCTTGCTCCATTGTGCTGCTCTTACTCTTGCTCCATTGTGCTGCTCTTACTCTTGCTCCATTGTGCTATGGGACAGTCCAATTCTGGGGTAGATTGAGTTGGGTCTGCTTTGTTATTCTATCGCCAACAAAAAATACATATGATTCCTACCTCCCTTTATGATTACCGCACCATAATGTTGTCAGTGCACATTACCACACCATAATGTAGCTAGTGCATATTACCACACACTAATGTGGCCAGTGCATATTACCTTACTATAATGTACCCAGTGCACATTATCCCACTATAAAGTGCTCCAGTGCACATTACCACATACGAATGTGGCCAGTGCACATTACCACACACTAATGTACCCAGTACACATTATCCCATTATAAAGTGCTACAGTGCATATTACCCAACTATAATGTACCCAGTGCACATTATCCCATTATAAAGTGCTACAGTGCATATTACCACACTACAATGTACCCAGTGCACATTATCCCACTATAATGTACCCAGTGCACATTATCCCACTATAAAGTGCTCCAGTGCATATTACCACACACTAATATGGCCACTGCACATTACCACACATTAATGTGGCCAGTGCACATTACCACACATTAATGTAGCCAGTGCACATTACCACACATTAATGTGGCCAGTGCACATTACCACACACTAATGTGGCCAGTGCACATTATCCCATTATAAAGTGCTACAGTGCATATTACCACACTTCAATGTACCCAGTGCACATTATCCCATTATAAAGTTCCCAGTGCATATTACCCCACTATAATGTACCCAGTGCACATTATCCCACTATAAAGTGCTCCAGTGCATATTACCACACACTAATATGGCCACTGCACATTACCACACATTAATGTGGCCAGTGCACATTACCACACATTAATGTAGCCAGTGCACATTACCACACATTAATGTGGCCAGTGCACATTACCACACACTAATGTGGCCAGTGCACATTATCCCATTATAAAGTGCTACAGTGCATATTGCCCCACTATAAAGTACCCAGTGCACAATATCCCATTATAAAGTTCCCAGTGCATATTACCCCACTATAATGTACCCAGTGCACATTATCCCACTATAAAGTGCTCCAGTGCATATTACCACACACTAATATGGCCACTGCACATTACCACACATTAATGTGGCCAGTGCACATTACCACACATTAATGTAGCCAGTGCACATTACCACACATTAATGTGGCCAGTGCACATTACCACACACTAATGTGGCCAGTGCACATTATCCCATTATAAAGTTCCCAGTGCATATTACCCCACTATAATGTACCCAGTGCACATTATCCCACTATAAAGTGCTCCAGTGCATATTACCCCACTATAATACCAAGTGCACATTATCCCATTATAAAGTTCCCAGTGCATATTACCCCACGATAATGTACCCAGTGTACATTACCCCACTATAATATGCTCAATGCACATTGCCCCACTATAATATACCCAGTGCACATTACCCCACTATAATATGCTCAATGCACAGTACCCCACTATAATATACCCGATGCACATTACCCCACTATAATATGCCCAATGCACATTACCCCACGATAATGTACCCAGTGTACATTACCCCACTATAATATGCCCAATGCACATTACCCCACTATAAAATACCCAATGCACATTACCCCACTATAATATACCCAATGCACATTACCCCACTATAATATGCCCAATGCACATTACCCCACTATAATATGCCCAATGCACATTACCCCACTAAAATACCCAATGCACATTACCCCACTATAATATACCCAATGCACATTACCCCACTATAATATGCCCAATGCACATTACCCCACTATAATATACCCAATGCACATTACTCCACTATAATATGCTCAATGCACATTACCCCACAATAATATACCCAATGCACATTACCCCACTATAATGTACCCAATGCACATTACCCCACGATAATATGCTCAATGCACATTTCCCCACTATAATATACCCAATGTACATTACCCCACTATAATATGCCCAATGCACATTACCCCACTATAATATACCCAATGCACATTACCCCACTATAATATGCTCAATGCACATTACCCCACTATAATATGCTCAATGCACATTACCCCACTATAATATGCTCAATGCACATTACCCCACTATAATATACCCAATGTACATTACCCCACTATAATATGCCCAATGCACATTACCCCACTATAATATACCCAATGCACATTACCCCACGATAATATGCTCAATGCACATTTCCCCAATATAATATGCTCAATGCACATGACCCCACTATAATATGCATAATGCACAGTACCCCACTATAATATGCATAATGCACAGTACCCCACTATAATATGCTCAATGCACATTACCCCACTATAATATGCATAATGCACATGACCCCACGATAATATGCTCAATGCACATTTCCCCAATATAATATGCATAATGCACAGTACCCCACTATAATATGCATAATGCACATGACCCCACTATAATATACCCAATGCACATTACCCCACGATAATATGCATAATGCACAGTACCCCACTATAATATGCATAATGCACAGTACCCCACTATAATATGCTCAATGCACATTACCCCACTATAATATGCATAATGCACAGTACCCCACTATAATATGCTCAATGCACAGTACCCCACTATAATATGCTCAATGCACAGTACCCCACTATAATATGCTCAATGCACATTACCCCACTATAATATGCTCAATGCACATTACCCCACTATAATATACCCAATGCACATGACCCCACTATAATATGCTCAATGCACATTACCCCACTATAATATGCA